>JAUZST010020709.1:0-32516 GCA_034779995.1 Parotocinclus haroldoi
CTATGATGAGGCCTGAATCCTGACTGAAATGTTTCATAAATACCGTTACTTTGGAGGTAACTACAGAGCTGCTGATAGACAGCTTTTTCTAATATTTTACAGAGGAACGGTAGATTTGAGATTGGTCTATAATTAGACAGAACACAAGGGTCAAGGTTGGCTTTTTTAATCAGGGATTTAATTACGGCGCATTTAAAGGATTTTGGCACATAACCACAGGTAGGGGATGAGTTTATAATAACAAGTAAATCTAGTCCCCCACTGTCTCAACCTGTGTGATCTCATATGAGAAGTGACATGACAAAATGATATACTTGTTTATATTCGCAATAATGAAACCAAAATATATAGGCCTACAACCACAAAGCAGTTGGCGTGCGTATGAAAACTCACAGCTTTTCTTACATTTACTTTGATTTCTTTTCATTGCAGACAGTTCACAAGAACCTGAGATATTTCATCTTTTGTCTGACTAACCTCATTTTATTTGTTAACAATCAACCTTTCATGCATTTCAGGCCTGCAACACATTCCAAAAAATGGATGGTAAAGAATTTCCCACATAATTTTGCCATTCCTTTTCACCACACTTAAAAGACGATACCAAGCATGTCTCTATTGGGGACAGGTTAGGACTGCAGGCCGGCCTGTCCAGTAGTCATACCATCTTTTTCCACAGCCATGGCTTTGCAAAGTGTGGTAACATGTGGTTTTGCATTATCTTGTTAACAAATACATGAAAGTATCTATAAAAGATAATGCCTTGAAGGTACCATGAGTTGCTCTAAGATCTAAATGCATGTCTCTGTATTACTGCTGCCATCACAGGAGTGTAAATGACCTTTACCATCATAATGCCATAACGCTGACACAACCCCATATCACGTTTTTCTTTAGAATATTTATAATCATTGTGCCTTAGGTATACAATGAAATTGCAGATTATGACCTGACTGGATGTTGTCTGGAGCACAGTGTGGTTTTTTTTCCAAAAAAAAAGTGAATCTGAAATTTTATGTTTGACAATTTAGTTCTTGACAGTCCCTTGCCCATGTGGTTATATCAGCTATTTTCAAAAGGCGGTTCTTGATGCAGTGCCGCCTGAGGGATTGAAGATCACCTAATTATATATTAGGTATTGACCAATTAGCATGTGTGATGAGTTATGGGTTGCACCTTAGCAAGTTAAGTTAAACTTAATTTAGACTTAAATTGATTTTGGCATGATATGTATATTTACCCAGGGTTTTTGGATGAAATGTTTCAAATTTGTTTTAAATATATTACATTTCTTCACTTCAAATGATTTTTGTTGCTGATTTCTCATTTTAGTGTTTCTGTTCAATTCTTTGTCAGTACAGGATGAGAAGAACCAGCTCATGACCACTAATGTGTGGCTGTGGCAGGTGAATTTTTATTTTTTTAAATCTAAAATAGCATATTTTTTAATTGTAATTGTGTTATTTATACCACAAGAGTTACATATGCTTTTCCCCCTAGTTAACTATATACTTGCAAGCATGAATCTACAGTATTTGTGTATTCTTATACTGTTTGTATGGAGTTTGACATTTTCCTCCAAATGCTGTACTTTGGTTTTCTCCTATCTCATATAAACTAGTATATGCCAGTAGATATTCTAAATATTCTTTTGTGTGGGAATTAGTAAGTGCATTATGCCCTGGAGTGTTCTTCCGATCTTCCGATGCATACAGTCTGACCCATGCAACTCATTCAGAATGGTTTTCAATTTACCCGAGTTTTCCCATGTCAAGCCACTGCTACATTCTCTTCATTGGCTCCCTGTAGCTGCCTGTATCAGATTCTAAACTTTGTTTACCTCCAAAGCCAAAAATAGAACAGCACCTTACCTAAAAGCACTAATCACATCACGCTCTGTACCTCGTACCATTAGAGACATGACTGGATTCTCCATGTAAGATGAAAGTAATACAAGCATTAAGACTCTTCTCTGTACTGGTGCCCAGGTGGTAGAATGAATTTCCACTGGATGTCTGAATGGCTGAGTCTCTTCTGTCTTCAAGCAGCAACTAAAAACTCACCTCTTCCCTCAACACTTAACTTGAGACTGAAAATGCAAAAAGGCTTTCTGGATAATGGTGTCTGCTAAATACTGTAAATGTAATTTAATTTATATTCTGTTTGTAGTATACCCTGTAGGCATATGCTATGAAAACTTCACCAGAATGGTTACGGAAGACACATTAACGAATCAGTACATTTGTCAAATTATTTTAGTACAAAAGTGAACGAGCTTGTACTGGAGCAAATCTGGAAGTAAATCAAGAGCAGCTGACACTAGTGCTGGAGTACTGTATCTGCTAGCACTTAATTTTGATAGAAATACTAGTCAAAATGTAGTAAACAAAACTATAAAAGCAATTAACATTTTTTGTCATCTGATGAAAATTAATTTACAATTATAGTGTCGTATAATGCATGTAACCAGAGCTTGAAATGAATTTTGTAGTTATACTTTATGTGTATATTACAATTTGTTTTTTATTCAAATCAACTTACTTTTGAGCGAGGAATTGACTTTCTAAGTGATCATAGCATATTTTGTTATTAAACATGGCCTACAAGAAAAAAAAACATTATCAAGAAATAACCTCAAAACAAAACAAAACTGTGGGTGAATCTATGCAAATACCCCACATCATCTTCTTTTGATCTTTTAGATTTTACACATTCTATAAGGTGGTATAAGGCCCTCTTTTAGCATCTGTGAGGCTTTTTATATACCTTTATAAAACAGATTGTTTCCTATTGCAAAGTGAGTACACCCCTAAGTTAAATTGGCCAAATTGTGCCCAATTAGCCAATTAATCACGTGATTCATTAGTGTTACAAGGTATTAGGTGTGAATGGTGAGCAGGTGTATTGAATTTGGTGTTATTGCTCTCACACTCTCTTATATTGGTCACTGGGGGGTTCAACCTGTCAGTGCTCAGACCATATACTTAACACTGTACCAAATTGGTATACATGGCTATTGTACCAGAAGGAAGCCTCTTCTAAAGATGATGCACAAGAAAGCCTGCAGTTTGCTGAAGACAAGCAGATACGGACATGGATTACTAGAAATATGTTCTGTGGCCAGGTGAGACCAAGAAACTTGTGTGAGGAGTACAAATACAAGTGTGTCTTGGGGCTTTGGGCCTTGAGATGCAGTTCATTGAGGGAACCATGAATGCCAACATGTACTGTGGCATACTGAAGCAGAGCATGATCCCCTCTCATGAGCTGCTTAGCAGTATTCCAACATGATAACGACCTTAAACACACCTCCAAGGCATCCACTGGTGAAGCTCTAGTGATCTCCATGCCCAAGAGAGTTAAGGTAGTGCTGAAAAATAATGGTGGTCACACAAACCTTTGACACCTTGGGCACAATTTGGCCATTTTCACTTAGGGTTGTACTTACTTTTGTTGCCAGCAGTTTAGACATTAATGGCTGTATGTAGTTATTTTAAGGGCACAGCAAATGTACACTTTAATACAAGCTGTAGACTGACAACTTTACATTGTGTCTTATCTGCAGTTGTTGTCCAATGAAAATATATAATATATAAACTGTAAGAGGTGCATTTACTTTTGTGAGATATTGTGTATATATAGGAGAAGGAAGTTGGATGCAATTTCTAATTTTGAGAGCACATTTAGTAGAAATGGCTGCAGAAATAAGCGTGATGCAAAGAAGTGCTTATCAACAAGAGCAAATTTAGTTGTTTTCTCTTTAGTTTGGTGCAATATATTGGAGGCATATTTTATTTACTGTGTATTAATGTGCAGTATATGAAAATAAGAATACATATAATTATACTGGATCTGTCTATTAGTTCAGTTGCTGAACATATAAGATAGGGATTCATTAAGAGAACCGATATTCATATTTATTTATTTCCCTGTCATATTTTTCTCATTTTCTGTTTATGTAGGTGTTTGGCTGATCCACAAATTACATAAATTTGACCACTCACTGACTTATGTGACTCATGAAACTAGAAGGAAAGTCACTGGGACAAGATGTGTGAACATTTATGGGTGCAAGTGTCTATTGTTTATGCCAACTACATCTCCCAAGAGTATAGTTCACAACTTGGAATGATGTAATTGTGATGAAAGTGTTTAGAAAAAAACATAGTTGGAACTATCAAGGTAACTGGTAACATACGAAGAATGAACCATCTTTAAAAGACACAGGTGTTTCCTTAAACCATAGTTTTTCTGAATGTTCTGACACTGTCGTTCAGATGTGTAGTTTGAACTACAGCTGTAGATGTCTGGTTAGAAGCGTAGTTCCTGATGACAGTAAATGCAGTCAAAAGAGTCTAGAATGTATGTTAGAAAGCTGACAATTTACGTTTGCTTTAAACATGAAGTTCATAGTGGTGCTTGACAGTTTGTGAACCCTTTAGAATTTTCTGTATTCTGCATAAATATGACCTAAAACGTCATATTTTCACACAAGTACTAAAAGCAGATAAGGAGAACCCAGTTAAAAAAATTTTTGCCAATATTACATATTTATGAATGGCAAAAGTATGTGAACCTCTAGGATTAGCAGTTAATTTGAAGGTGAAATTAGAGTATAGTGTTTTCAATCAATGGGATGATAATCAGGTGTGAATGGGCAATCTTTTTATTTGAAGAACAGGGATCTATCAAAGTCTGTTCTTCACAGCACGTTTGTGAATGTGTGTCATGGAACGAATAAAGGAGATTTCTGAGCACCTCAGAAAAAGAGGTGTTAATGCTATTGATGATACAAAAGAAAAAGAGTCTTTAAAGAGTTTGGACTCCACCAATCGACAGTCAGGCAGATTGAGTACAAACAGAGGAAATTCAAGACCATTGTTACCCTCCCCAGGTGGATACCCAAGGTGTGTAATAGTCGGTGAGGTCACGAAGGACCCCAGGGCAATGTTTAAGCAACTGAAGGCCTCTCTCACATTGGCTGATGTTAATGTTCATGAGTCCACCATCACGAGAAGACTGAACAACAATGGTGTGCATGGCAGGGCTGCAAGGAGAAAGCCATTGCTGCTTGTCTTTGTTCCCTAAAGATCACGTGGACAAGCCAGAAGGCTATTGGAAGAATGTTTTGTGGAGAGATGAGACGACTCTAAGTACACAAGTCGTTGTACCAAAGAATGGTTAATCAAGAATACAATTAATGTTTTGGAATGGCCAAGTCAAAGTCCTGACCTTAATCCCATCGAAATGTTGTGGAAGGACCTGAAGTGAGCAGTTAATGTGAATAAACCCACCAACATCCAAGAGTTGAAGCTGTTCTGTACAGAGGAATGGGATTAAATTCCTTAAAGCCAATGTGCAGGACTGATCAACAGTTACCGGAAATGTGTGTGCATTCATGTGTGCATTCACTAGAAATGCTGTCCAAAGATGTTTTAAGAGCTTAAGGCAGGAACAACCCTAGACGGGGAATACTTAACTTGATTTTGCACTTCTGTCAATATTCGACCACTATATATACATTTTTTATACAAGTTTTCCATGGTTACCTCCAAGGAAACAAGCTCAGGAATGGCAGAGGGCAGGTATTAGTGCATCTGACTGCACAGTGAGACGAAGGTTTTTGGAGGATGGCTTGGTGTCAAGAAGAGCCACTTCTTTCTAAGAAAAACATCAAATACAGACTGGTATTCTATATGAAGTATAGGAATTGGACTGTAGAGAACTGGGGTAAAGTTATTTTCTCTTCAGACTGTTTAAGACATCTAGAAAATGATAGTCCGGAGAAGAAAGGCGAGCGCTACCGTGAGTCTTGTGTCATGAAGCATCCTGAGACCATTCATGTGTGAAGTTGCTTCTCATCCACTGGTATGGGTTCGCTTAAACCTTTGCCTAAGGACACTGCCATGAATAAGTAATTGTATCAAAACATCCTTCAAGAGCAACTTCTAGCAGTAATTTGAAGATGGACAATGCTTTTTCCAGCGTGATTAACTACCAAGTTAAATGTCAAACGTGACAACCAACTGACTTAGAGAACAAAACATAGTTATTTTGGGTCCATGGCCAAGAAACTCCCCAGATACCAGTCCCATTGGGAAAACACATTCTTAAAAAAGGTTCACATTGTAAATATTAGGTCTTTGTTTAAATTGGATGTATACTGCTCATAAAAATTAGACAATTAAAAACAATAAATTATCCCCTAATTTTTGTGAGCAGTATATTTGTCAATAAAAAGTTAAAAATAGTTTCTAAAAATGTTGGACTTATACAATCCTCTGCCAGACAGAATGTGCGCAAATGGAAGAAATTCAGGACAGCTGTCCTGGCAACAAAGTAGAAATTTTGCTTTATATGAAAAGTGTTATGTCAGGACAAATAAAAGCACTGCATTCTAGCATAATAACCTTATTTATTATTATCAGGGTTTGGACCTGATTTGCTAAAGGTGGGTAACTACAGCTTGTCATCATTGATGGAAAATGACTTAAATGAATTCTACCAGCAAATTCTAAAGGAAAATCTCAGGACATCGGTATGTAAACTAAATTATCAAGAGAATGTTTCTCCTGACAGCAAGACAGCAACACTAACCAAATGGGGTTGTTTTACCAAAATACTTACAAGAATTATAAAGTTAATGTTTTGGAATGGCTGTGTCAAAGTCTTGACCTTGATCCGAAACAATGACGTGGAATGTCCTGAAGCAGACTAGATCATGAATTTTTCCACTCACAGATAGTTGATATTTTCTTCCTTCTTAAATAAATGACCAAGTATAATATATTGCCTAATTTCTTTAATATAGGTTTCTCTATATAGTTTATCATTTCTCATAATGTTTTATGTCACGTTCAACTTTTAAGCACTATTGTAGGAGCCCCATATTACTGTACTTCTGCCTAAAGTTTTATGTCAGAGTCCCTTCCTGCTCCAACACTTCTACCCACAATGGAACACTTTAAAGAGAAACATTGACTCAAACGCATGTCTTTTTAACTGTGGGAGGAAACCAGAGAACACCCCTGGGGCTTAGGGAGAACATGCAAAAATGTAACGTTAGTATCAGTATACCAGACAAAGTTGTACTGGATATTCACTGTGGTGATTACATCTTTGATTAGTAATCTATTTTGACAGTATCTAAAATTGTGTTTTAATTTGTTTACATTTGTGTGTAGGAATGGGTTGATTATAAACTGCGATGGGATCCAGCAGACTATGCTGGTATAACATTCATCAGAGTTCCTTCAGAAAGTATTTGGATACCAGACATTGTGTTGTATGAGAAGTAAGTAAAAATGAAGCTTGCATGAATATGTTTATAACCCTAAGAACTTGATAAACACAAACTATGTACAGTACTATAATGTGAATAATATATGTGATTGGCTGTCCACTTTAAACTGTGGTCGCTATTTAAGCTGTAAGTTGTACTGTTCGGAACTGCTGTATTTACATCCTCATCCTTGTTCTAAGGAAAAAGTCATGTGTTGTTGAAAAACATTTGATCCAATGTACACACAGTGATAAGCTTTGTTTTGATCTCCTTCAGTGCTGATGGACGTTTTGAGGGTTCACTAATGACCAAAGCCATTGTAAAGTATAATGGGGCTGTTACCTGGACCCCTCCAGCCAGTTACAAATCGGCCTGCACCATGGACGTGACATTTTTCCCATTTGACCGTCAGAACTGCTCAATGAAGTTTGGCTCATGGACATATGATGGCACAATGGTGGATTTGATGCTTGTCAGCTACCATGTGGACCGCAGTGACTTCTTTGACAATGGTGAGTGGGAGATTCTGAGTGCCACTGGGGCCAAAGGCAGCCGACGTGATGGCATGCTTTCCTACCCCTTTATCACATACTCCTTCATCCTGAAGCGCCTCCCTCTTTTCTACACTCTCTTTCTTATAATCCCCTGTCTTGGGTTGTCCTTCCTTACTGTGTTGGTCTTCTATCTTCCATCTGATGAGGGTGAGAAGTTGTCTCTCTCCACCTCAATACTTGTGTCTCTTACTGTCTTCCTCTTGGTCATAGAGGAGATCATCCCATCTTCATCTAAGGTAATTCCATTGATTGGTGAATACCTGCTGTTCATTATGATCTTCGTCACTCTCTCCATAATTGTGACTGTGTTTGTGATAAATGTGCATCACCGCTCTTCAGCAACATATCACCCCATGGCACCATGGGTACGAACGCTGTTCTTACAGCGCCTGCCTCAGTTACTGTCCATGCGAGCTCACACAGATCGACACCTTTACCCTGAGCTGGAGCCACACAGCCCATATTTAAAACACCGTTTCAAGAAAGCCCCCACAGGCCCTGAGGGTGAAGGTCAGGCTCTAGTGAATATGCTGAAGATGGCCACCTACTCCGTCAGATACATCTCACGTCATATTCGCAAGGAGCATTTCATCAGAGAGGTATGGTGACCTTAAGGAAGGATATTTAGCTGAGTTGCCAATTTATTTATTACTACATTGTCTATAGAAAATCATCATGCTCTTCAAATGCTGTTTAAATATGTACCTTATGTGAAAACACAATTTCACATAGCTTAATTGCTTGGGTTGGGCTTTCAAAACGAAATTTGCATTGTGTATTTACAGAAATATAATGGCCTGACACCCCATCCATGCAACCAGTGAATTTTAGGTTATACCTATCATTAAACTCATACCCATGACCAGTATACATGGCCATAATGCACAATGCTTTGTTTTTTTGAATTGCACTAACCCTCTACATCAGTGTGAAAAATAATTGTATTGGCAAGGGGTCACTCCCTTTAGTGATAGCCATGATAAACCTGCTCAGTGTCATGTTTGGTAGAAAATTCAAAAGCTGTTTCATAGACAAAAACACAGGGGAAAAAGGAAGAGCAAAACAGCCATGGTGTGTGTGGAGGAGTGGGTTAGGGAGTTACCTCTGCCAGTAGATACCTGAAACCTGCCCAGATCTCGCCTGGTGCACTCACATTGGCTGTTGGTCTGATGGTAGCCAGATGCCAAGACTCAAACAGATGTTGAACTTCTCTGTAAATACCTGTCTGACCTCTGAAGTGAACTGGAGTCCTCGGTCTGACGGGATGTTTTTAAGAAAACCAAAGTACCAGCAGCTGCAGGACAAACTTTACCAATAAGGGAAAGTAGTTGGCTTTGGTGAATATAGCAATGTGACCATCCAACTTGGAGTGACTGGAGCTTTGGACATTAGACTTGGTGCATATGGAACAAGAGGCATTATAATGATAAATGTCTGATGTGGCTGACATGGTTTCCTGCCAGCCCTTTGAGATAGGAGCTCTACTAAGTCTGGAGCATAGGGGATCATGAGCCCAGGTGATCAGACTGACCATGAGAGGTGGATGGACAAATATCGGGAGGGTATAGAGGGTGGCTTATAGGTCCCAGCTAAAGTCCCAACAAATGGCAGTGGAGAAGCTGGAGGCTGTCAAAATGTTCTCTGGTGGACCAACTGGGAGTTTGATTTTTATAACCGGGATGGTAGAAAGTGCTGACCTAAAACCAGGATTGTGGTTATTTATGCATACTACAAAGGGATCTTCTGACGTATTGGCTACACTCCCCCAGGGCTAACTCAATGACCAGTGGCTCCTGGTCTACCACATCATAATGATGTATAAAGGGGAACGTTTTTGTAAGAAATGGGTGAACTGGAAAAACTTGAGTGGTTCTCCTTGCTACTGAGAGAGGACAGAACCTCTCCAACAGTGGATGCATCCACCACAAATACTCATAGTTACTCTTAAGTCTATTAAGAGCATTGTCTTCCATTCATCTCCCTCTAAAATCCACACCAGGTTGTCGGCCCTGAATATTTATATCTTATTAAATACCTCAGCAAGGCGTGAATCACTTTCTGACCAGGCTGACATCTAAGAAGTTCCCCTGGGCACTGCCAGAGTATCAGCAGTAAGCAATAGTGCATAAATGGAAACAGCAAAGGAGAACACACTCACCATGGATGTGTGTAAACACGGTGAGCTGACAATCAGGGACGAGTTTGAACCCAGTTGTATTAAATTGTGATCTTCACATTTTTTTGTGGAAGTGTGTTGACCTCAGATAAGAGGTCTACAACAGCAGAAGACCACATTGGGTTCCACGCCTGCCAACCAAGAACACTGAGGATGCACACTGAAACTTGGCAGTTGAAGACTGGTGTAATATAGCCTGGTCTGATAAATCTCAACTGCTTAAATACAATGGCTGAACCTTGCCTGCAATTATCCTGCAGAGTGCACTAGACCAAACACTCTGTCATCCGGTGTGACCCTTATTCTTGAGTTTTAAACAGCATGAAGCTGGTGAAACTAAGTTTCCATGGTCAAGCAGACAAACAGATGTACTTAATCAGCAAAGCGGTTGATTATGTGTCTATGTAATGTAGAGTGTCGCTGGAAACTCAGAATGCCAGATTTTATAGCAAAATGTACCGTGTTCTCAAATTCGAAATTCATTTGACACAAGTTGTATAAATGATAACTATCTGTTAAGGTTGATGTTAGTATTATAATTAGTATGTTTTACATTGCTTAAAATATAGGTGAAATCAACTCATCTTGCTCTAGCTTAAATAGTAAATGGGTAAATAAATCAATAAGTGACTTAATTAATGAATTAATGCATTTCAGGTGGTGCAGGACTGGAAGTTTGTGGCTCAAGTGCTGGACAGAATCTTCCTTTGGGTATTCCTCACTGTTTCTGTATTAGGCACTATCCTCATCTTCACTCCTGCTCTGAACATGTTTTTTCTAACATCATCCCCTGTATCAGATCTTTAGATTACAAATCCACTGTGTCAATTTTCTCTTCACTAATATTATATATATACAGTGGTCCCTCTGCACTTCACGGTTCACCTTTCGTGGGCTTCGGTGCATCTTCGGTTTAAAAAAAATATTAATGGAAAGAATATATCGCGTATTTTCGTTGGTTCACGGGTTTTTGCGGAACTCTGTGCATGCGTAGTACGTGTGGTATAGTTAATGTATACATGAGACTGTATCTTCTTCAATGGTGAGTACCCATATAAAAAATTTTAAACTATGTATGTAGGTTTAGGGGTTTACTGTAAAACTTTTTTTGCGTAACATTTTTAAATTACTGTACGTATGTAGGTTTAGGAGTTCAAAACATTTTACAGTGCCGTGCTGTACACTGTAAAGTATGAACTTTTACTAAGGAATGTTTTAATACTGTATACAGCACTGTATGAAGGTACAATACATGCACAGAACAGTGTGGGAATGGTTACAGTCACACCCACGCTCTGCTCACACATCAGTTGCTAAGTCTCTTGTTTTTTTCTTCTAAGCACCACTGTTTTTTTATTAGCACTGTACTTACCGTTGCCGACCAATTTTCCGCCTCTTGTTTTTCGGTTCTCGCCAAACCCTTTTTTGATCCTGTCGTCTTTTCCTGGTATTCTGACCCTCCACTGTCCGTGATTCTGATTTCTGCCTGCGGATATTGAATATTAAAACCTGTTTTCCAGAACACTGAGTTTGCCTCCGCCATTTTTTACGCTGTGTTACAGTTATTAAGGGAATGTGAAAAGTTGAGTGACTAATTGCTGTCCAGGGAGAGTAATTACATCACTCTATTGAGTTAACTTTTAAATATATGTCATCTTGAAAGAATGAATGTTGGTCTAAAATATAAATTTTCTTGTCATCATTGTTGCTCTGCGTGCCTTCAGTTGCCCCTAGGGGGTGACTGAAGTTTTCTGAATTGAATGAATCTGAATTATCAGCTTTCTGTAGCAAATGACAGTCTGGGTGGAATTTTTCATCTGTGGTTCAAAACACACAGTGTCTATTTATCACTTCTCTGTGCTCAGATGCATTTGGGATTGTGGTCAGACAAATCAGTATTCCTGGTCTTTTCTTTTGGAAAAAATGGAAGCTGTGTACCCGGAAAAAAGATGAAGAAGGACCATCCACACCAGAGAAGATGCATTACTTAACGTAAATAAATTGCGTCACTAGGTGGAGCCAGTGATGTGTAACTAGGCAATTTTTTTGACATGACAAGGTCAAATAATATACTTAAACAAATAAATAATAAAATAAACAGGCACCACATTCTTTTCTTTCTTTTAACACACCTTTTGTGGTTTAGATTATACCCAGTAAAGCTCTAGAGCTAATGTACAATATCACAACATGATTTATATATAAAGTTCAGACTTTTTAGCCAGGCATTTTATATACTGCTAATCATAAATATGAAGCTTGTTGCAAATAAAAAATACAAATCGTTCCTTACATTTACTTTGACTTTTATTTAATCGCAGACAGTATGAATATATTACATGTTTTGTTTTTATCTGGTCAACCTTTTTTCATTGTTAATAAATATTTATTCTTGCATTTTAGTCACTGTTTGCCTGGTTGGGATAGGGGCAATTTAAGGCTAGTAATTATGTTATTTCAGCAGGTGATGTCAACAGATGATGATAAGCATGATTTTGGTGTTCACAAAGGGCTGGAGCAAAGGTGGAGAGCATGTTCAGTTTGCCAACAAATGTCTGAGAACTACTATTGAAATGTTTAGCCAAGTCATAATTATTTATATAGCGCTTTTACAATTAAGCATTGTCTCAAAGCAGCTTTACAACATTTTGTTATCTTAAAAAGACAATCCCAGATTGAACATGCCTAGGGCGATTGTGGAAAGGAAACAAACCCTAAAGGTTGTAAAAAAGAAACCTTGGAAGGACCAAGACTCAAAAGAAGACCCATCCGCCTTAGGTGGCCTAGATGCTAACTAAAATATTTAAGTTTGTATTAATAGCATAATTCAGTAAATAATAACAGTTAAAATAAACAGCTAAAATTATTTAAAAGATATGCATATTTGCAAATATTTTGTCCAATACACATTGTCAAAATCAAAAACACTATGTTCCTCAAAGGAATATTGGAAGGGATTTAAATATTTCAGTTCTAACTTTTTCTTATTTGACTTGTTCTGTTACATTATTTGCGGCATCTATTTATTGAGGAATCATTTCTCTGAATATTAATCACCTGCCATTGATTTTTCCTCAACAGGTTGCTTTATAAAATATGTCCTTTTCTCTTTAGTATTAGCAAGGCACTGCTGGTCCGTTGTCTCGCCTTATCAGAATTCAGTTTTCTTGGTTTATTGACCCCTAGTACTGCTGAAGCAATTACTGGTAGCTACTCAAAGAACATATCTCTGGCAAAGAGGAACCATTGTGTGGAGAATAGTTAATTACTTGCAATTAAACTCTGTAAGAGTGGAGAATTTGACAGAGGGCTTCTCATGGTGTTTGCCAGATGTGTTCAACAGTTTCATTTTCTAATCTGCTTGTTCCTAGTCAGGTTTGTGCGAAAGCCAGTGCCCAGTCAGCAGCACAGGGCGTAAGGCAGAAACAACTCTAGACAGGGTACCAATTGACTGTATGACACATATATTCAAACACGTATACACACATATAAGGGGCCATTTCTTGAATATTTAATATAAACCCACTGAGACCATTGCAGACTTCACACAGACTTAGCCCAGGGTTTTCATTGAACCAGCGTCAGCAGAGCTAACCACTGCACCACACCTACCAGTATTCACAAGGCCTAAATAGATCCCCACCATAAGTAACAGCATACTTATTTTGGTTTTACTCTTGTATAAACTATTTTATATATGCTAAACTAAATACTTTTTTTCAAATAAATGCAGTTAGATGAAAAATGAGGCTTTCCTCTGCCGTGACTTCCAAATTGCCTGTAGCCATGGTAGGCTATGTTTTGCACATTTTCATCCATATTAATTTCTGATGCCTGTAGAACAATCCTCACTGTGTGCAGCAGGGTTTTGAAGACAGAGCACACTTATTGGCAGCATTTTTAGACAACGTTTTTCCTTGTGGATACAACTTATAGGCACCGAAGTCTAATTGCAGCATATGTTTTGTTTATTTTTCAATAATGTTTTAAATTTTCTTTTAAAAGAAATTTAGAATTTTAAAGATTTCTTAAATTTTAATTAATTACTCGATTAAGTTCTGAGGTTTTAAAAGGGTCATGTGAAAAGGTTTTACAATTTAGTTTATCTATGACATATATAGAGGAGTAAATACTGCTTTTAATGCCATGATACACGTGTTAGATTAACTGCACTTACACATTAAGCCCCAAATGGACTCAGTTGTCTGAAAAAATCACAACCACACTGATAGTGCAGAACAGTTTGCAGTTTGTATGGTTTTCACTAACACATTGCTACCTTCCTGTTTACCAGATCAAATAAGGTCTGCAAGGCAAACAGTACATAAACAGTACACATCAAATACAGTATTGGACAGAACTGTACACACACACACACACACGCTGTCTAAAACAAGGCTTCTGCTCATTAACAGAAATTGTAGAGTATCATCCTGGCCTTCAGGTCCTGGACTGTGTTGCCACTGCAAATGCATGGACGTCTCTGCAAAAGGTGCTCTAAGATCTGGGTGTACTTTTCTGCATTAACGCTGCCATCAAAGAAGTGTGAATGAGCTGACACAGCCCCATACCCTGACAGACCCTGGGTTTTGGACTTGATCCATCCTAGATGCATTAAAGACAAGAGAAGTCCCGCCTTGAATTGTTTAATATTATGATAAACTATAGAGAGGGAATATGCAATTTCATTCTGGTTTTAAAGGGTTCTAAATTTAGAGTGCTAAAATGGCTAAAATGTAAGTGTAAAACATGGGTATTACTAAATAGTTGTTCCCTTTACTTTCACAGCTTACACTTTTCTAAGAAGGCTTTACATTGCAGTTTATAACATACATGTTTATTTAAGATAATAAACCCTGTCTTTGTGTGAGGAGGGCAGAGCAGAAATCTCATGATCATGATAGGAATGTGGAAATGTTTAAAATCACTGGACTATGCAGTCTATTATATTACCATTGTTATTTTATGGAGATTTCATGACTATGCACCATATTATAAACATCTTAGTTGGTCTGAAATAAGAGAGATTACTCATTTTGAAGGGGTGCCATACATTTGGCCATATAGTGTACATATAACAAATAAAATGACAAATAAGTTTAAAACATAAATGAGCCACAAAACACATTAAACAACATACACAACATTGTAAAATATTTATTATTTTGAACATTTTAAATTCTTACTTGTTACTTTCACAGCATTTTTAGTATCACAGGTTTTTCTAAAACCTTTGGAATTATTTAGCTAGCTTACAATTTGTCAAATGCAAGATAGTTAAGTGAGGACAATAGGGAAATAAAGCTATTTTAGGCTTACATATGCTTACTCGGTACTATTATTATCTCATTAGAAATAGTAATGGATAAAAGAAAATGAAATATATTCTCTTCATTTATATTCACATATACACAGGGGAAAAGATTCACACAGAATGTATTGTGTAATGGAAAATGCATTAAATGCAGCATGTACATCCTCTTAAATACACAAGTTATTTGTAGTACAATTCAACACATTGGAATAAAGTTGTACAAAGAGGTGGCACAAATAGCAATAAATAAATAACAAAACTGCAAAACAACATAAAGTAGATTTTTTTTACAAAAATTGATTTTGAATTGGTATAGTATAGGTCTATGTTTCATGAAGATAGAAAGGGGTAAAATAGAGTATGGCCTAAAAAAAACCGAGGAGACATCCTGTGGAAACTTTGACTAGTGCGAAACTTGTTTGTGTTTCTGAGAACCCACCTGGACCATGAAGTACAGTACAGAGATGAATCAAAACTATTTTAAGTTGTAAGTGGGGGAAAGAGATCGAGCAAAACCATCTAAAGGATACCACAAAGAGAGACGTCCACGTCAATGGACAAGTGCATGAACACACAAACATACACTTATATATACCTTAAAAACAACATTTATTTTAATATAAGCTTAGACATCCACATCAAAAGACGAGTGTGTGAACACAATAATACACCTGAAATGCCCGAAAGGGGGTTCTCCATCCTGTGGATTCACATCTGTTTGACTTCTAATTATTTTTACTAAATGATTTCCAGATGTATCTGTTTAAACCCTGGTCTGTTATGCAGGTACTTTGGCAGGTTCATGCATGGAAGATGAAGATGAAGCGAGCTAAAACTAAAATCTAATTAACACACAGAAGAATGAAAAAGAAGCTTATGTGAAGCTTGATAAGGACAAAGACTTGATAAGGACAAAGCTGTCTAAATCTAGATAGATATATATAGATAGATAGATATCTAGATAGATATATGTAGATCTAAATCTAAATAGATATAATATACAAGTTATAATGTTAGCAAACACAGATGGGATACCAGAACACAAAACTAGTAAGATACAGATCTAACAGCTAATAAAACAGGCTAATGCTAACAAAGAAACAAAATATATTCAGGAAAAAAGCAATGAATACAGAGAAAGGTAAATGTAACATGCGGAGTGGGGAAACATGGGAGTAGCAGTACAGTACAGTAATCAGAACCAAATAGAAATTACACAAGGTACAGAAACCACTTCGGGCTTCAGTAGGAGACAAAACTGCAGGGTTGTACATCTTCTGCTAGGCATTGCTGTCCAGACGAATACAGATTTATTAACTTAGTAATGAGATGAGCAAATTAAACTGAAGGCAGCAATTTATTTCATATAAATAATGTCACATCTTTGTTATTGTGCTTCACAGGACAGGACAGCTGGATATAGGGCATAGGTTAAAAATTACATTACAAGCACATTTCACTAAAAAGGTAAAAAGTAATACAGTGGTCCCTCGCCACTTCGCGGTTCACCTTTCTCGGACTCGGTGCATCGTAGGTTTTCAAAAAATATTAATGGGAAAAAATATCCCGCATTTTTGTGTTCGCTGTTTGTGAAAGTTTCCTTATAGATTGAATTCATTCAAGCCCTATGATACCACCCAAACATTCTGCAAGATCTACGGCTAAAATAGTGTATAAATACTTAAATAAATATAGCGTCCCTACATCACGGATTTTCGTTTATCGCAGGTAGTCCTGGAACCTAACCCCGCAATAAACGAGGGAACACCGTATTTTGCTAGCTTCAGTTTAGTTAACTCATTGATGTAATTTAACATAACTGTTTATTACAAGTTAATAAACTTAAACTCCTCTATCAAACTTTTGTTTGGACTAACCCAAGTTTGAGGTTGTTCCTTATGTTATACAGTAAAAAGGAATTAAATTTTGTGCTGAAGTGATTATTTGTTTGGGTTTGTGCTTCCTGCAAAAAATTACATCCCCCGTTGCCATATAAAGGGCTCCCACTTGTTACTTTTGGATAGCGTACTTATGAAAAAGAGATCACTAACTGTTAGACAAGTCTCTATGATTCACTGAAATACATTCTGTCCAGGGGATAGGCAGAGGAATCGTCTTAACACCCAATGAAAAATCACCGTTCTAGCCATTTTTCATCGTGGGCATAGTTTCTTTTAACTTTGTTATTAGTCATCAAAAATGAACCTTGTATAAATATCTGCAGAACATGGTAAACAGAAACATTAATAAATGCTGAGTTAAAGCTCTACCTTAAACGACTTCCTGCTCCAGGTTATGGCGGAGATAAGGTTCTACCTCAAGCAACTTCCTGCTCCCTATGCAGGTGCATTACATTTGCTTTGAGATAACAGTTAACTATGCTACTTCATGCATTCTGTGTATGATAAGAAGATATTAGGGCTAGGACAGCTGGTGTAGCATTTAGCGGAAAATAACAAACAAGCCGTTGTAATAATGTTTGTAATAAATGACACATTGTATTTGGCTTTATTGTGCAAGTAGGTGACATCAGTTGTGCAATGTGTAATAGTGCGCAACTGTGTGCCAGTGTAATACTTGTGTCAGATTTTGTAACGTTTCACAATTCATTAATAATTAGTATTAGATGTATGTGTCAGCTAATTCCAGCAGATAAAACACTGTCAAACATTTGGCCATGAACTATAACAAAGTTTGCAAAACAAAAGAAAAACATGCTGGATAAAACAGCTTATAATATTTTGCTTTGATTTATCTGACTTTCTGAATGTCAAATTACCGGTGAAATAACAAATAACAAATAACAAATTACCGGTGTTTATTTATAGAATTTACAGAAAGTTGCTACTTTACCTTACAGAACAACATGGAACATGGAAAAGTCTACAAGGACACTGGTGTGGTAATGTGTGTTTTACTGGTATGTGTGAATCAAACACAGCAGTGCTGCTGGAGTTTTTAAACACCTTGTTGTTACTGCTGGACTGAAAATAATCCACCAGCCAAAAATGTTCAGCCACAAACATACTTTGAGATCCGATTATGGATTATAGGATGATTGAGAATGAGGATTGAAACTGTGCAAAACAAATGAGTGACTTAACTTTGACTTAACATCTAATAGGTCGAGCTGTATGGTAAATGTCTCTGGTTGAGTGCATAGCAAGTGAACACAGTGTTTAAAACCTACCACAATGTCAGTGTCATTGCATTGCTGAGAATGATCCACCACTCAAATAGTGCCTGGTCTGTGGTGTTCCTTTAGGTGCCCTGGCCATCAGAAAACAGAGTAAAATGGACTAACAAAGTATCAGAGTATTCTGCTATAAATTGCATAAATAAATATTTAATTGTACAACTGCTAAGTGCTTTTATATTGTAATTGGAACGACAACAATGGTTAGTGAGCGTACAAACAAGGAGATGTATCTAATAAAGAGTAAAGCCCAAAGACAGAGAGGGAGGCCACAGCCTAGATAAATAATGCATCTTGCTTGCTTGCTAGTCCAGATGTTCAGGGTGAATTTAATGATAAAATTAAGAAAATTTGGTCTATTTGCAAATGTTATTTGGATATCAGTAATACGGATTGCTTTGATGCATGGCACGCAATTGAGTCTTATTCTGTGCTAAATTATCTTGTGAACAGGAAGACCTAAAATGTCAACAAGTCTAAAAATCTCATTTGAATCCAGGAGATAACCAAAAGAATTTGAAATCTATTGACAAGTTTAATGCCATGACTTTTGGGAGGTATAAATACACAGGAAGTATGTGATGTCAATTCCCCACATGGCATAAAGTGTGACAAGCTGAGTTTAGCCATATGGCAGTTATCAACAGGACATGCTACGTAGAGGCCTTAACATGATGATGCTGATGTGGATTACAGTGATACTTTTTCATGAAATTGGTGAGTGCATATAGTTGTGTTATTTCATTTATATGGTGTCAACATACCTGGCCTTTTAAATTATCTAAAATATTGTTAATATGATTAAGTTGACATCCAAGAAACTGAGAAATTGTTTTCATATTCAGTATTTAGAGAGCTATTTAAATAAGAACCAAAGTTAATCCATGTGTGATTGACATTTTTTCATTTTGACATTTACCCGTTTTTTTTTGTTTTTACACAACCCCCTTTTATCTTTCTTTTAAGCTCTGTTACAGACAAATGGTGTCTATCAGCAGAACCCTCTGGTCACTGCTACAGTTGGTGATGATGTGACTCTGCATTGCTTCCAAATTGACAGTGCTACCCCGATTGTTTGGTACAAGCAAAAAATAGGACACGGCCTTTTATTAATGGCTGTAGTTCAACTGGATCCCAATTATGAAAATGACTTCAATCCTCCCAAATTCAGTATCGAAAAAAGAGAAAATAGCTGCCACTTGAAAATTTCCAACGTAGAACCATCAGATGAAGCCATGTACTACTGTGGCTCTATTAAATACTTAACAGTGTTTGGAAAAGGAACATATTTATCATTGAAAGGTAAGTTCTGATGTATAAAATCAGTTCAATAGGTTTTAATAATTAACCAGTGAATAGTTATGGTGCTATATATTTTAGTTCTGTATCTTTGTGTTTCTTTGCTTTAAACATTCTTCAGTTGTTGCTGATGTTTAAAATCTAATAATATAAAATAACTAACTATAAATATAAATCAATATTAATATACATTTTAAATATATATAACTTATTTCCAAATGTTTCAATATTATATAAATTTTAATAACTTAAATATTCAATGACAGTTAACAATACAGTTAGGGGGACATATTAAATGTCACATTATGCATCCAGTTACATTATGCATTATCTTCCTCACTGGAGAAGACATCACAAGCTTCTTTTATTCTTCAGGTTGCAGTACAAGTAAGACAGAATCTTGCTCAATTAAATATTTAATGACATGAAACTTGTGATATCATATTGTCTGGGTATATTCACGTCTGTTATCTTTGTATATTAAGACGCTGTTAAAATACAAGCTGTAATCACTGTAAAACTGCAAAAACAAATGTGGTGTTTGAACATTTTATTAATTAACTAATACATTGTTTGTAATTAAGTATTGAAATTAATGAATTTTTAATTAGTTGTAAATATAGCAACATTTGTATGTTTTGGTTAAAACTGTACAATTCTTGTATTTTACAAACATAGATCTAATACTGTCTACATTATACTTATTAGGTAAGCATGAGTTAAACGTCTCAGTGTTCCAGATTGGCATGTTGAGCTTGGTTCCTGTTGGAGAACTGGTGACTCTGCAGTGCTCCGTTCTGTCTGATAGCAGAGTAACAGACCTCCAAGTACTCTGGTTCAAAGCTGCTACACCCCAATCTAATCCTCAAATAATTTACAAACATCTTAACAGAAGCCATCGTTGTGAGAGTGACTCGTCTACACACATATGTGTGTACAATTTCTCCAAAAGCATACTCAACTTCAATGACACTGGCACTTACTACTGTGCTGTGGCCATGTGTGGGAAGATCATTTTTGGAAATGGAACAACTGTACAGTTGGGTAAGAAACATTTCACTATAAAATTCAGTCGTTTGGTTGGCTTGAGGTGCTAATGGGGGTATAAAGACTGCAGATTTGAATGTTGTGACTGTGCTGTTTCCAAAAAGGCAAAAAAGGTGTAGCTCAGCATTCAGCAATACCTTGCGTTTCATGTGTCTTGTAACTCTTTCGTCCTTTTCATACCGCCTATTAATCTTTCGTCCATGATACATACAACACTACAGAATTGACAGGTAATTAGGGCATTATTCAAGCTTTGCAGTTTACCATTTCTCATTTACAGTTAAAACATTACCATTTACATTCATATTATTTACTCAAACTTATGAAATATTATACTGTATGCAGTCTCTAAAGTATGTTGATATTTTTATTGTGTTATGTTTTTGTTATGCAATTTCCAACAAAATAGGCTAATTCATAACATTTGCGTTATGTATTGGACCTCAATTATAATAATTAATTATAATTTTGCATAGCAAAGAAAATGTGTTTTCTTTAAGTGTTGAGGTCAGTTTTGAAGAGATTGCTATATTGCATTAGGAAGAAACTTATCTTCCTGAAGAAACAGCCAATAATGTATTTGGACTGGTCTAAACATCTCACAAATGCCAGAAATGGTGCGATAGTGGTTTGTGTAAGTATTGTAGGTAGGAAGGTACCATTTTTGCCCTTGAATCTTTGTCTGCCAAAAACGTATATCCACAGGTTTGCAGGTTAAGTTACAGCACTAGTCTGTATCCAGGATTAATCCTTAACCCACATGTTCTTTGATTAAAGGTTGGAAGATTGTATCAGTTGTTAGTGGCCGTTTCTAATTCAGTTATGTTTAAATATAAATAAGTAAAATATTTACTAGGTAACTATGATGTTTGTTGTTTAACAGCAGGAACTGCAGATCATTTAGTAGTCTACCTTGCAGTAGCTTTGGGAATGTGTGCGCTTGTAATCTTTGTTCAAGCCATTTTTGGTTGTCAAAGGAGAGGCTATGAACAATGCATGGGTAAGTAGCCAAATATTCTATAATATACAAAATGAAACTTTGTTACCACAGCAATTTTGAAGACTATAAATTGCATGTATATTGTTGAAAACAATTAAATAACACTCTAATTTCATAACAACAGTGCTGCAGTTTAATTGTAATATATTTATATGTTAACAGTAACATTTAGGAAAAGTTCTATGGAAGAGAAAACACCCAATCAGGTATCCAACCAAACATTTTGCATTCTGTCTATGTACTACAATACAAATCAGTTCTGTAATTTTCTTTATGGTGTATGCTAAATGCTTGTTATTAGGCAAGTTATGGTGTAAAAATGTCAGTTGAAATTAACTTTTCACACATGTATCAATAGGATTGCCGGATTGAGGAGCTGAATTATGCTGCCTTAAATTACCATGGAAAAAAAAACAAAAGAGGAAGAGTAAAAAGAGAACAAGTTCAAGATTCTGAAGTGATATACTCACATGTTGCTTAATGTTTGAATGTACCAGTACTGTGCGCAGTCATATACTAGTACAACAAATAATAATGTTTTAAATATAGAAAATATGTATAAAACATGTATTAATAATCCTGAACAGTGTTTTGACATCTCCAGCATTGCTTAGTATGTGTTTATGCATAGATTAGAAATATGTAGGTACAAACTGTTTATTTTCAATATTTGATTCCAACAAGCTGACTGGAGATTAATGCTAGTTTTAAGATGTAGAGCTGAGTTTCACTAGCTGCCCCTAGCATCAGTCAAGATCACATGACCGTTGGTTGCTCAGAAAATGCTGTGAACATGATGGACTATGTTGGGCGTAAAATTGAAAAAAATAACCAACTTATGAAGTCAAGTCAGTTTTTTTATAAAGCGTTTTTTACAATTGCGCATTGTCTCACCGCAGGTTCAGAATATTATATTATCTTAAAAAGGTAATGCCAAATTGAACATGCCTAGGGTGACAGTAGAAGGGAAAAACTACTTAAATGTTGAAGGAAGAAACCTTGGGAAGACCAAGACTCAAAAAGGACCCATCCTCCTTAGGTGGCCTAGATGTTAACTGAATAGTTAAGTTTGTATTAATAGTAAAATTAAGTAAATAAAACAATTAAATTAAATATTGTTAAAGATTTAAGATATTGAGTCCTCAGTGGGAAGTCCTTGGAAGCACATCTTCTATAACTAAATGATGGAGGGAGTTACTGCACTCTGGTGTGGCCTGGGCATGGTGGGACTGGTTTCTGTTCATAAAAATCAGTAGAGTCATGCTGAGGTGAAAGAGCATCTAAGTGTGTGGTGCTAAAACTGGTACTGGAACATCACCTCAGTGAGAAAAGAGAAAATGTAGTAACTATAACAATCACTGAAGCCATGTGCAGCATGAAACAATGGCAGCATCAGCTGTAGCAACATAGCTAGAAGGAGGAGAATCAGAGTAGAACCAGCAGGTAACACAGCCAAGAAGAATCACGTGAGAAATCAGCACCCAAAATCCACAGCAATCAACAAACCTGAGTGATCAAACTACAAGCCAGCAACCCAAAGTCCCAAATCTTTGACTATGAACCCCAGCTCTGTCCTTAATCATGGATGCACAAATCAAGATCTAGAGCTGGATTGTAAGACTCTTAAAGTTCACTCAGATAATGTGGTGCCAGCCAGTTGTAAAGCTTTATATGTTACAAGTATTTTCTCAATTTTACTTCTTGATTAGTTTATATTACACTAATGTTTAAAAAGTCACTTATTTTATGAAATAATGTGACATTATTTTAGAGCCAAAACAGATTCTATTTAGTCATTATTTATTAGGAAATTAAAATTGAAGATGTCAATTGTTACACATTACACAATACAGGTTAGCACAAATAAAGGCCTGTTCCACATGTAGGTGCAAAAGACTGAACAATCTGGTTCTCCAAAATAACTTCTATATGTATGTTGATAATGAGTCCCAACAGTAGCCTAATGATTTACAGAAATTTTTTGTGGATTACAGTCAGTATTGGGTGTCCATAAATGATCATTTGAAATCCTGTTCAGAATTTTCTTGTTTTAACTGTTTTAACAAATGAATCATCAGGTATGTCTGCCAGTGGGGGTTCAGCTCCAGAAATACAAACAGACCTACAAACTTGACAAGTCAGAATGTATGCACATTTATTGATAATTTTTATTCCATTGAACCTCATCATGAGATTACTCCACAGTGTTGTGGTAAGATAAAAACACTGAAAATGAAACACCAAAAATAATGGATAATAAATGAAAATGGATAAAATGAAGGGAAAAAGGAAAAACAACCAACAATACCCATGACCACACAACACAACCCTGAAGTCACAAAAGCTATATATAACCAGCATTCGAAAGCCAGGCCAACAGCAAGCTCAGGGCCAAAGTGGGTTGAGGCCGGCACCAGAATCACAATAGTATGCACAATAACACAAAAGCAAAAAGTAAGCAGAAATGAAAATGAGTGACAATGGCGTGCAAGGCGTAAAGCATCACAGCAGTGTTTCAAAACAAGTCTCAAAAATTGTTTAAAATGGTTTTAAACCAAGCTTTAAACATCAAGCAGCATGGCAAATTGTTCAAACTTCAACTAGTTCAGACTGCAGCAACTCGAGTGCTAACTTAAACTAGAAAATGTGTTCATATCAGTCCTGTTCTGTCAGCTCTACTTGGGTTAACAGTAAAATGATTATAAAATACTTATACGTATAATAACATATCTGAACTACAGTCCAGCTCGTCTACTTCATTCACAAGGTACAGGTCCCCAACTATGGAATACAATTCCTAGTTTAGCCTATAAATAAATTTGACTTTGACTTCAGCACTTCAGAAAAAACGCCTTGAAAAGGAACAAATCAAAGTTCAAAATGCAATGGAAACGGTTGAACTTGAAACAGAGTTGGATGCAGTAAATGCTAAAATACAGGTGTTACAGAGCATCGACGCTCAACTAATGAGCTCCAAAACCACATCAACAGCACCTTCAGAAATGGCAGGAAATGGCATGAATGTCCAGAGTCAGGAGGGTCCTTCATCCAGAACCATCACCTGTGGAATATGCTGACATTTCTGTTGTTTCCAAAACACCATTACAAAGAGCCTTCGTACAGGATACAAGACCACGGAGGTGTCGATTTCTGGCCAGGCGTCTCAAGTTGTCTCAGTTGTCCAAATGATCCTGAATTAAAAATGGCTGTCACAGTAAATGCATTGAACAAGGCAGTTGTGATGCCGCCACTTACTTGATAAATTATTTCTCAATCTGGACAAAGCTAAAAAAGGCAGTGGCATGGCTTCTCGGGTTGAAGTATATTATTTTAGAACTGGCCAACAAACTGGGATCGATCCAGGAAAGCATACAATGGTCACAAGAAAATGACAACAAAAGATACCGATCCATATATTTTAACACTGGTGATATGGTAGATGCAGGCATGTCTATCGTGCAATTCAAGCACTATGGATTGAGTTTTACATGCTTTGCCAGCCAGCTAGAAGTGCACAGACACTTGATACTGAATCCTGCATACATGTATTTAGACATTTTATTGCTAGATGAGGGCAAGTTTCTGCGTTGAGATCTGACAATAGAACAAACCATGTCTCAATTAAAAAGGAATTTAAAGAAGCTTTGAACTCCTGGTTATTATGACAGATAGAACAAGGTTTACTCCAAATGGGAGTGAAATGGACCTTTAATCCTTACATCATGGAGGGATATGGGAGATACTCATTTGTCTGATCAAGAGAATACAACAGTCTGTGACAAGCCAACAGTATCTGGTTGATGATGGTCTTCAGACAGTGATGTGTGAAATTGAGACCATTCCCAACAGCCATTCACTCACAACTGTCTCTGGCAATCTAAATGATTTAGACCAACTGATACCTAACCACCTATTACAGCTTAAGGTTCAGTCTATCCTACCTCCAGGGTTTGCAAAGAAAGACTTCCAGAAAATTCCCATATCAAGGTCGACTGACAGTCATTTTGTATTTTTTCCATTTTCTTACAATGGCACCAACAGTTGTATTTCTTGTACAGTAGTATTTCTTACCCAGCATCTTATAGTTTGTAGCCCATTCCAGCCTTGTGCAGATCTATGATCTTGTCCTTGACATCCTTAGAAAGCTCTTTGGTCTTGCCCATGTTGAAGAAGTTAGAGTCTGACTGAGTCTGTGGACTGGTGATTTTTATACAGGTGACAGTTTAAGACAGTTGATTAGGAGCGTCTAACTGTTAATGTTTGGTAGGGGATCAAATACTTATTTCTCTCTGCAAAATGCATATACATTTATACATTTTATACAATTACATTTTCTGGATTTTCTTTTAGAAACCTACTCTTAAAATTATAATCTTATCTTTGTAAGTGGCAAACTTTTTAAATAAGGAGGTCTGCTATGTAGAGGAGAAGAAGGTCCTCTGCATATAACATAATTTATTAGAAGTTTAAAGTGCCTAGTGCCATGATCAGTGTAACCAGATCAATAAGGACATATTAATTATGTTGAGTATAAGCAGAGCTAGCAGACAGCCCTGGCAAGTGCAGCAATCCCATTCGTATGAACTGAGGCCATTGGGACAGCGTATAATTGGACCCAGGCTATAACTCCAGCCTATCGAACACCTTCTAAGCATCTTCATTTATGATGATATTTTTTACTTGAAATATCTTGGAAAAGACGTTCTGAAGAAATTTGGGATTATCCTTGTTCAGGCGACCAACACCACAAAGAGTGCCTGTGGCCATCACAAAATTCAATCGGATCCATGTAGGGAATCAAAAAAGTTGACATCCTTATTAATAATGATGACTACAATTCTGGCCTATTCTGTTAGGGGTGTGTCCTATGAGGGGCTTCATTCACTCCTATTTCCACTCTCCTGTTTTTGTGTGCTTGTTGTGTGTGTGTGTGTCTCCCTCGTGGCTGCTACAATGGCAGCATCTTGCGGCATCTGTGAGGTTCTGCTGGAGACACACCTCCCTTTAGGACTTCCAGTGGATCTCGGTGGCTGATGAGGACACTTAGCCCTACCACAGTACCAGTGCAAGCTGGTCTTTAAGATTGCCTATATTGTAGGCTTGCTTCAGGGCAGGGCACTAGCATGGGCGGAGGCCCGTTTAAGGAGGTCTTTGACCATATAGAGGTCTCTTGCGTAGAGGAGCTCTAGTTGATCGCTCCTCAGAGACACGGATCCAGCTACCCTCCCAGCTATACTCCCATTATCCTGGGGTTTCGCTGGCTAAAAGAAGCACAACCCCAAATTTGACTGGACCACTAGATGGGTGTTCGAGTGGAGTGAGACCTGCCATGCCCTATATCTGTGTTCTGACGCCATCCAACTGACGCATACACTGCCAGTTCTCAGACTTCGCCAGACTTCCCGCATGACTGTCTCATTGCTGAAATTACCTTGGAGGTCGTAGAGCCTTCAAGGAGTCCCAGAGAAACAATCCCACCCCCAGCTTGACACCCCCAGGCCGGATCTTGGACCCCAAGGGCGCCATCTCTTCAGTCCTCTAGTGGCCCCACGGTTAAGGTTAATCAAGCAGCACTTCTCATGGCCTACCATGGAAGCTGACACAAGGGAGTTAATCTCAGCTTGCCCTATGCATCTGCGTTTATATCAAAGCCTCCCAGCAAGCTTCAGCCAACCTCCTGCAACCTCTAAGCATCCCTGGCAGACCATGGTGGCACATTGCGGTGGACTTCATCACAGGACTCCTAGACTCCAGTGGCATGACCGTAATCCTCATGGTGGTCGACTGGTTCTCCAAGGCAATCAAATTCATCCACCTCCCCAAGCTCTCCCCAAAACTCCCTTGCCACCCTCCTCATCGACAGCATATTCAGTATCCACAGCTTCTTTCTGGATATCGTCTGTGACAGAGCTCCCAGTTCATTTGTAGCTCACACCTGGTCTGGGTCGAATAAGCATACAAGACCTTTGACTCCTCTGCCACAGGCTAGTCCCTTTATGAGGTTTACTTGGGATACCTGGCTATTCAAGATCGTCCCCCACATATGAATATCCACTCCACCCTCTTCTAGATCAAGCCTCTGACCTCAATCCCCCTTCCCCCCATATGCGTCTAAGCAAAGATAGGTAATGAGAAGCAACGCACATTGTAAGGTCTGACTGACGTATTTATTTTTAAGATGATTAACAATGAATCTGATGCCAGTGTGTCGAGCTGGGGAGGCGTGGTGGCATCGGGAAATGGTCCATTGGATCCCTGCAAACAGAACAGAACACAACCACACGCCGCGCTGGGGAAAACAGACAGTAGACAGAAATGGAGTGTGTAAAAAAAGCGGTGAAGATAGAGAGTGAAATGGGAGCGTACCCCAACAGTATCTAAGTGTCGACTACCGGGTGACTAATGGAGACTGTTGGGATTTGCCGTGTGGAATGCGCATGCACCGTGAAAGGTGAAGCCAAACATAAGTAGGGTTGATTACCTTTTCTATGGCAAAGGAGACGATAAAGTGAGGTGTGTCAAGAGCCAGACAGCCTGTCCCGTACAGTATGATGGCCCTTTGTCTGCAGTTGGAGCCGCACTGGGCAAAACCAAATCTCCTTCCTTGATGCAGACCAGATGGTAGGCGTTGCGCAGGTCTAGCTTGGAAAAAATGTCACTCCCTGCAACAGATTGACTGCAGAGAAGGAGAAGACCTATGAGGCGGCTCGATGATGCCTTGCCGTGGCTCGGGTGGTCAAACGCAAAACAGTGTGAGCAAACCAACTGAGAGTGAGAAGGTAGTAAGAGGAAGAGCGTCGAGGTAGAAGTTCTGGATGGTCTGACAGGCGTATTTATGGGGTAAGATGCTTAACAATTAATCTGATGCCAGTGTGTCGAGCTGGGAAGGTGTGATGGCATCGGGACATGGTCCAACGGATCCCTGTAAACATAACACAACACAACCACACGCCACACTGGGGAAAACATAAAAAGACAGTAATGGAGTGTGTAAAAAGAGCGGTGTGAATAGAGAGTGAAATGGGAGCGTACCCCAACAAATCCAATAAAAGAAATCTAACAAAATGTCATAAAAGTACTGTTATAAACAGTGTGTACCCTATGCTGAATTAGAGTCATTCACTCAGGCTTGCCATATCTACAGGTCTACAACAATATAAGACTTTACAATTAATTTTGCAAGTGATCTGCCTTATCTGTTTCAGTCAGTGCTCGCTCTAACAGAGCCTCAGAAAGCTGACAAGCCGAAAAACGTCCAACAAGGCAGAATCTAAATTATTTAGGAAAAATCTTTTGAAAAATCAGTGTCTTCAAAAAGATCATAATCCACTTTACAGGTTGCTTATTACTTCCCCACTTAAAACTTGTGTGTAACCTTGTCTGCTTTTCTTCTACATCATCTAGATACATCATCTTCTAGAACCCGGTTGAAAATGATAACGATGCTGTAATGAATTTTGGGACAAACAACCTAGAATTTCACAAGGGAAATGTATACTGTAACTATTCACATAAACAACAGACTATAATCAGACAAAATAATGAACTCAATCATATTACTGCTTATGATTGATTACCTTACTGTTGCATTATGCTTTAATTATTATTGTGTTGCATTATGCTTCAGTGTGGTTGATTGGAAAGTAAATACTTATCTAAGTTTAAAACAAATCATGATTTCAAAAGCACAATGCGCAGAGGGAAAGGGTGAGAAAATTGCAGCATTTCTAACCCATTTATTTTAGAAAACAGGTGAGCTTAGTGTACCGAACAGTGAATATGCTGTAGTAAGTCAGTGCTACACACTATGCTGTAGCTATTCTTATTACATTAGCAGTCGTCTATATAAACATCAGACTTATTCAGTGCAGGAATAATTTGTTTTAGTAAAACAGTGTTTCTGCTGTTATAAGCCAGAAAAGTTAGCCTCAGCCCAGCAACTAACCGATAAAATAATCACGTTTAGTTCCAGAAGCAGATACTGTCCCTCAGGAAGAAAGAGCAGGCACTGCTGTTAAGAGAAATTTACACTTTGAGAAATATCAGGACAAAAAGTGTGTCCTGACAAATGAAAAAAAAAATGTAACGTCAAAAAGTGAAAGACCCAAAAGTTTTTATTTTGGCTACTGTGGTTTAAGATTAGTAATACTTAGTAATACTTAGTAATGCTTCTGTGAAAGCCTGTCATCTATAATAAAACCAACGTGTTTTTTTGTTGATGGGTTGAGAGAGACTTTGGTGGCATGCAGCTGAACATATATGAATTATTATATATAAATTCTTAACTCACGCTAGAATACAAATGTAGACTATTACACGATATTACACAATCTTGTACTATATACTTTCACATTACATCAAAACATACATCATACTGTTTCATCTCCTCAAATCTTCTTGTATGTTGAACCAAATCTAAATAAATAATCTCTTATTCCTTAATAATTGTAAAACCTTCAGAAATGTATTATATTATTTATATTTATAATATTTTTGTATAATTATGCCCTAAAACACAATCAGGTTTTCACATAAATCCTAAAACCAGACAAATGGCCATATTAAAAACTGAGATAAAAATATACTTGGTCAATTATTTCTTGAGGAAAATGACACAATGAAATACCTGTGAGTGCTTAAAGTAAAGTGTACCTCTGGAATTATTAGGCAAATTGAAGGTAAAATCTGATTTTCGTGTTTGAATTCAATTGTGAGTGAATTCAAGTGAGTGCTTTGCAGTTAAAGAACTGGAATATTTCAAAGTCTGGCACGAGAAAGGAGATTATAAAACGGTTTTTCTGGATGCTTATTAGGTTGGTAAACATTTCTAAAACTACTTTGTGAGATGTTATTTTATTAATCTCTTTCACACCATATATGTCATAATACATTAATTATTAATTAACATGTTTGGAAGTGGAAATGTTCTGGGTGTTTTGGCAACAGACGCACTTAGTGACTGGTATGTAACGGAAGAATTAATAATAAATGATTATTGTTAAGTATTGTGGTCAATTAAATATTTAAATAATTAATTCAGTTAACTTAATTGAGAATTCTATGTCTGATAATTCAGTAGACTATTGTAGTACCAAATTATCTACCAAACAATTACTTTGATGAAACTGGAGGGTTTATTCACCTGGAATTGTTTATTGCTTTTAAATGAACATGCAGCTTTAAATATATGTTGTTTTAACATGCTGTATACCTGCTACCATGCTGTATATATAAGGGTCAATAATGTCTCGCTTTCACTAAACCCTCAAGATAAAGTGGCTTATTATTATTATTTTTATTATTATTATTGTTGTTGTTGTTATTACTATTATTATCATTATTATTAATAATTGTAATAACAATGACAATAATAATAATAATAATAATAATAATAATAATAATTATAATAATCATAGGTGCTGTTAGGTGGTGTGTGTGCCAGTGTGTATAGTTGTGTGCATGCAGCGTTAATAAGCAGACTCTACATGATACATAGACATACAAGCAGAAATGCCTAATAGACAAAGAAACTGAACATAACACGTATATCTGAGTTTGCTACTTGTGGGATTTTCGAACCAAGTCATCCAGTCACCACTTATGCCAAATAAAAAATGTTTTATTTACTATAAAATGTATAAACTGTATATACATTTTTATTATACAATTCAGTTTCATATTCTCTACTAGCTTTTTTATAGCTAAATTACATTGTGTAAGCATTTTATACTTAAATCTGATGAAAAAGATTAAAGTTCTAGTAAATTATTGTAAGTACTGTTTAACGCATAAATAACGTTTAACACAATATACATTACATTAAACTTCACACCCGAAATCTGAAATGTTTTCTTCCTTCTCTCTCTCACACTCCATCTTATTTGCCCTTTTAGAAAAATCCAATGTCGAATACTGTATCTCTTCTTCAGCCTTAGCCTATAAGAAAATATATCAAGTTCATAATTTAATAACTGGGTGAATACTGTTACTATATAACACTCACAAAATATACAAAACTGTTCAATTTTATTTTTGCAGTGCATTATATGTATTGACATTACCAGGCAATTAATTTAAAACCAAGAAAAAAGAAGAAAAAGGTTTGTCAGAGAAATCATGCTCAAGTTCTAATTTAAATATTTTCAAACAATACCTTATAATACAGCTGACATATTTACATATTTTCAATAACATATTCTTTATGAGACTGTAGTTGTCATGAGCGGTTGAAAGAGCGTAACAGAGACGAGGATGCAGAACAACGGGAGGTTTATTGAACAATGGAACAAGGAGGCAGGGTGTGTGTGTATGAGACGCTGGAGGTCGGAGTCGGTAGGGAACGGTCGGAAGCGGTGACCAGGATGGAGACTGGGACCTGGGTGAACAGAGAAGCAGAGCACACCACGAGCAAAAACAATATCGGGACAAACTAGAATGCAAGTGGGAAAGGAAAACTGGAACGGGAACAGCCAGGGGAAAAGGGAACAGGTGAAGGAGGAACGAGAGAAGGGATAGTCGGTGAACTGTACGGGGCTGCCACAGACGGAACCGAGCGAGGAAGGAGAGAGGGGGAGGGAGATAGCGAGAGTGTTAGTAAAAAGAGGGAGAAAGAGCGTTAGTTCACCGACAGCAGAGATGTTAATACTAA
>JAUZST010020719.1:0-32513 GCA_034779995.1 Parotocinclus haroldoi
GAAGGATAAGAAGAAATGGACAGCTTGTGAGTTAAATATGAGTGTCACAGAAAAGGGTCTGAATACTTATGACCATGCGATATTTCAGTTTTTTTTTTTAATGAATTCAAGTATAAAATTTTATAGAATTAAAGAATAAAAAATTCTACGTCTGTTTTTTCTGTCAAGATGGGATGGTGAGTGTACATTAATGAGAAATAAAATGAACCTTTTTATTTTAGCAAATGGCTGCAATGAAACAAGGAGTGAAAAATTTGTGTGTGTGTGTTTGTGTGTATACACCCATATATGGCTTCACAGATCTGCATTACAAATGTAAAAGCATGTATCGAAGGCATATGCTAATAGTACATTATTCATCTGTGGATATATAGTGCCTTTGACACCCTGGCCAAAGCATTGAATCCCAGTGAAGAGGGAGAGGGGCAGAGCCTGTCAGAGGCAGACTGTGTGGGTGGAGGAACTATACAGGTCATCAGCAGAGATCAGGTCACACCCCTTATAGAAGTGGAGGGACCTTTGCTCACAGACACACATGTTAACTTTAAGGTAAGATTCCACACAAAATTACAAATTTGCTCACAAAAATGAGGGGATATTTGAAAATAAAATCTCCCATAATGAAATAATATCCCATAATGTTTGTGAACAGTGTAGTACAACCTTGCTGCATTAACATCGCAGGACAAACAGGAGTTACAGTAGTGTGCATAAGTCTTAGGCCACCATTATATTTGTTGTTTTAGCAATAATATAATGACCACATATAACATATTGTATACGATAGGACCAAAAGATTTCAGACTTTGATTCATTACTCCTTAATACTCTTTTCCACTTTCCTTCATTCTGAACTTTAGTATATATTGTATGTATATATTAGCCTATTCACCCTGTTCTGAAAAAAGGTTGTCCTGGCTCCTACTCTTAGTACATTCCTGATCAAGCTTCTTAAGACTGTAGAAGGGTAAACATAGCATTCCGATGATGCTGCTATTGCTCAAGTGTAAGTGGAGGTTATACTAAATACCACCACGAATTGCCACTGTAGCTTATAGCTTTTTTTTCATTTTATTTAGATTTTTCATTTTTTAATACTAGATACACATTTCCTGTCAATTCTGGTTGTATTCAAATAACGAGTCTGGGCATAATTATATATGTTACTTATGCATTATATTTAAAATAGTGGTTATATCTAACTGTTATATCTGAATATTATATCTGACATATCTCTAATGGTATATCTAATGGTGGTGTCGGATGTTTATTGGGAAAAATAGAAATTAAAGTAATTACAACATGTTTCTTTTGACATTAAATATTACAAAAGGATTGACTGAAATGATATATACTGACACTCTGCTTCATGATCTCTTATCATCCCGGTAAGACTACTGCAATTCCCTTCTCAGTGGTATCCCAAACTAAAGCATCTGCAAAACTCTCTAGTTTATTTTCTCAGTCTAAAAAAATCAGCTTCCTCACTTTTCTCATTAAAAACAGAGCTCAAAGCCTGCCTCTTCTCACAGTATTGTATTTCCATTTCTTTCTGATTGTTTTTCTGTAAAGCAACCTTTGGTATGAGAAAGGTGCTACATTAATAATACATTGCTCTTATTATTATTATTATTATTATTATTATTAGGTGCTACATTAATGAAACATTACTGTTATTATTATTATTACGTACATTAATAAAGTGTCTTTGTCTGTGAATCCTCTTCTTTACTAGCTGACGATGCCCAGTCCAATGCCAGAATATCTGAACGTTCATTATATCTGCGAGTCTGCATCCCGCCTGCTCTTCCTCTCCATGCACTGGGCCCGTTCCATTCCAGCCTTCCTTGCTCTTGGGTAAGGCACTGTGTGCTTCAAACATTGTTTATCGAATTGCAACTGCACATGCCAAGGTTTGGGGACCCTAGCAGTGTTTCCTCTGGGATTTTTTTTAGCAGCGGCGGCAGAGCCCCCAAACCCCCACCCCCGGCACGTGTGCATTTCACTTGGGGAGGTAATGGCCCCAGGATCCACTGTGTTGCAAGACATGAAGCTTTGAGCAATTTTCTGCATAAATACTCTGGGTCTAGGCATTGATGTTGCAGTCAGTTATCATTACAAAGAACCTAAACAATGAGCATTCATGGATGTTTGTGTATTATAGGCAGGAGTGTAACACGGCTCTGGTACGTGCATGCTGGAATGAGTTGTTTACACTGGGTCTAGCCCAGTGTGCTCAGGTCATGAGCCTTTCCACCATCCTGGCTGCCATAGTGAACCACCTACAGACCAGCATACAGGATGGTATGTCAACTCTACAGTGCTTTATAAACCACAATGTTTACTCTTTGGCTAGATTTATAATATCAGTGACTGTTCATGACAGGAGCCACTCACTTTGACTAAGTCTTGTAAATCAGTTCACTGCACAGTTGTAGTTGAATTTTTGGTGTTTGAGTTTGATTACAAATACTATTTTCCATGTGAAGACAAACTGTCTGGTGACCGGGTGAAACTGGTGATGGAGCACATATGGAAGCTGCAAGAGTTCTGTAACAGCATGGCCAAGTTGGAGACAGATGGTTACGAGTATGCCTACCTAAAAGCCATTGTTCTTTTCAGTCCAGGTAAACAGTGTTTAATTATCAGGCCAATCTATGCATTAACTATAATGTTTATACTATAATGTATGAGGATTAAGATACACTCACAGTGTTTTCAGTTGATGTGGTTATACAGTAAATTCCTCATTGTGCTAAGTGTGTGCTGTTTTATGCACTGCTCAGCATACAGTGCTGCTCGAAAGTTTGTGAACCCTTTAGAATTTTCTGTATTACTGCATAAATATGACTCCAAACATCAACAGATTTTCACACAAGTCCTTAAAGTAAATAAAGAGAACCCAGTTAAACAAATGAGACAAAAAGATTATGCTCATGAGGATGGAAAAGGTTACAAAACCATCTCTAAAGAGTTTGAACTTATCCTTCCAAGGAGTGGTCGGCCTATAAAGATCACTCCAAGTGCAAGGCGTGTAATAGTCAGCGAGGTCACAAAGGACCCAGGGTAACTTCTAAGCAACTGAAGGCCTCTCTCACATTGACTGATGTTAATGTTCACAAATATTCGAGCACCACTGTATGTATTGCACCTGTACTAGAACTTGACCTGACTCAGTGGCTGAGCTCCATTTCCCCGTTTCTGATGTCACAAATTTACACCGGCATGGGTGGAAACATGGGTGGTGCATGAGCACCAGCACACCTGTATACAGGAGAGGTGCACTGAAATTTCAATCATAAAAGATGTTCAGTCAAACACTAAAGGTTGATATCAGGCTGAGCCAGAGAGTGAAAACGAATGGCAACAGCCAACATGCAGAGGATAGGGAACAAAGATGTGAACTCACCATGCAAAGAAACTCTATGTTTATTGCTAAGACCTCTTCAAAGAAGGGTTTAAATAGCAGAGGATGTGATTAAGGAATTGCGGGACAGATGAGAGAAATCAGCAAGTAAGCATTTGAGATTACTGAGTGTGTGCGTGTTGGGGATGGGGGAAACTTTTGAGTAATAGTTCAAATATATTGCTCATATATCCCATAATGAAATTTCCCTTACTTTTGTGAGCAATGTATAATAGGTACATATACAAAATGTGCTGTTTTAAAAATAATATTAATGTTTATTAACTACACTGCTTGTTTCCTGTCCTGTACCAGTCACATTTGGTTTGAGCAGCAGGCGCTAAACAAGAAAATGTCGCCACGTGGAATCGTTTCATGATTTCCTGTGCTGTTAGACCAGCGAACTGTAGTCACTATTCATCAGAGGCATCAATAATAAAATGTCAACTTACAATTGAAAACCATTTTTTACTATATACTAACTTTTTTATTTTGTTGCATGCCGATAGTGTTATGTATACTATGCAAATTTTAGGGAATAATCACAACCCATGACCATTTCGGACAATCAACTTATGATTGGGGCGATCAACATTTTTTCAATTTTGTACCGATTCTTTATACCGATTCATTTTTAAAAAAAAAAACCTAATATTAATGTCGTTATTGTTGGTATTGTGTTTAAGGTTACAATTTCCAGACTAAAACTCTCAGTACAAACAATATTTTAATTGAGATGTGTAATGTAGTATGGATTAGTAAGTGGATCGCCCTGTTTGTCTTATATCTGAAGAATGAATGATATATAGGACCTGATACTGATAGAGGATCCAGTTGGACCCATATCTGCTTATAACTGCGAGTTAGTTAGAATTGTAATATTTACCTGTGTATATGTTGAAATTGTTAGATTGTTGTTGTTTGTTGCTATAATTTAGTAGATTGTGTCACTAATGTGGTCATTTGTTCACATTACAAGATCACCCCGGACTGAGCAGCAGCAGTCAAATTGAGAAGTTCCAGGAGAAAGCACAGATGGAGCTGCAGGACTATGTGCAAAAGACGTATCCAGATGACACCTATAGGTACGCTCCTTGGTTACTCATCGCATACCTTGTGCTCATACTCTGGTTCTTATAAGTTGTATCCTTTTATTGGATTGGCAGGCTGGCACGGACCCTAATGCGTCTGCCTGCTCTCCGTTTGATGAGCTCCAGCATAACTGAGGAACTTTTCTTTACGGGCCTGATTGGAAATGTGCCCATAGACAGCATCATCCCGTACATCCTCAAAATGGAGACCGCAGACTACAACAGCCAGATCGCCGGCCCAACTGCATGACTATGGACTGAACTGCTTTGTCCTACAGTCTGAAATCCCTCAGCCTTCAAGTTGATGCATAACCATCATTTTTTTCAGTGTTTCAAATTTTTCATTACAAAATAACCACAGCAGTAAGACCATCTGACTGAATTTTGTATAGGAAGAATGCATGGTAGTTTTCAAGGCAAGCTGCCCCATGACCTCCAGGACTTTTGCCTCCAATATTTGGATATTTTTGTCTCACAAAGGAAAAAAAAAAACACTCTTTTTGAAGCACTTCTTTTCCAGTGAGCACATCTTGATACTTCAGTGTTGACTAGGACACAAAATAAAATGTCATGTATTATTTATCTATGTTACAAGAAGTCTGCAGTCGTCACTGGACTGTAACATTTTGGCTTTCCACAAGCTTCACAGAGGAATAGAAATTGAAGTTGAATGGAAGTTAGTATTGAACACATCTTATGCAAATGAGTTGCAGAAGGTTCTGCCTGACTTTAGTATATTATGAGTCAACGACCTAATGCACCGCACTTAACCAGATTTAATCTCAAATTTTTTTTTTACCTCCCATAATCTGCTAATTAATAATAATAATCATTTCAATTTATATAGCACCTTTCACAAACCCAAGGTCGCTGTACAGATATTAGATATTCTTACAGAAAATGCTGGCACAAAACTGTCTCTATTACTGTGCAAAATGAGTCTTTGGATTTTGCCGGAATTCGAGATCTTGTAATTAGGCCTGGTATACACTGATGAGACCAAATATTACCACCACTCGTCTGGTCCTCCATATGCATAAATAGCTCCCGTTTTGGAACCTGGTATCAAGACAATAGCAGCTAATTCTTTAGGATGTGAATTAAAACCACCACAAATGGTACATGGTGTTCCAGAACATGCCATAGATGCTTATTGAAGCCTGTACCGTGTTTGGTTAGGTGGAACATGCCAAATTGACATTCATATGAATTCCCACACCAAGGATTTCCCAGCAAAACATTGCCCAAAGCATCACGCTCCCTTCAGCAGCTTCTCTTCATTTTCTTCACACAGGTAATCAAATGTACTCCCTTTATCGGTCAGTGATGGTGATGTTTGAGTGTTTGAGCTCACCAGTGTATATATGATCTTGAATCTCCGAATACTAGGATCTTTTTCTGTTTTGAGGTTACTGATTCATTGAAGTTCTCAGCTGTCTAGACAATCAAACCACAACAGGACGGAGTTCTGACTCGCTACACTTATTTTGCTTGTTCATTGTTTTCAGTTGTATTTGTTTTAATGATTCTTCATTATACGAGTACCACACCTCTCCATTTAGATCTGACTGATTTAATTTACCCCCCTTAGTTAGCTGAGCTAATGCAGAATGCTCTATCATACCAGCGGGTATCACACACAGATTTCCGTTGTACAGGTATGCACTATTTAACGTTTTACGTTCTGAGAAACAGGACATTGACTGAAAAGGACATTTACCTAGCATTACCATGGTCACAGAGTAGTTTAGATACTCTGCTCATAGTGTTTATTTTAAACAATACACTGCTTCTTTGTATCTTTTATAAAATTTGAAACGCTCCTAACGGAAAAGAAGATAGAGTGATACTATGTTTGTTCTGCCTTTCAAGTCTGCTGCTCCCTTTTCTGACAGCAGGGGTCACACAGGTTCTCTCGTACTAGTTTTCTGTCATTGGAATGCGAATTCGATATAAATAAGACAGATTTTTGTTTCCGATTATAATTCTTAAGACCTCGGACATTAAAGCAAACGGATGTTGATGTGTTGGACGCTAAACGGCGTATACCTTCCATATTTTTTATTCAATTATTAAATTATAAACCAGCCTTAGTGGTTTAGAGCGTACCTTCATATCTTTCTACAGTTTAAAATCATGACAGCTCTTCTCTGTGAAATGTACTCAAAGTACAATCATGCACTTATATAAGATTGTGAAATATATCTTATTTGCCTTTTAGAGGCTTGACTTCATGCATAATGGATAAGAATATTTACATAACTGAAATCTGTATGTACTGTATAATAGCCTACCTAATAACTGGGTTTAAAACCCATCTTTGCAAATGGTGTTGTGTTATCATGTTTAATAAGATTTATACCACATGTAATTTCATCAAAATGAATGCATGTCCATCTTTTCTCTGGTGACGGGAGCAATGTTACGCTTCTTTTGTATACACAGTGCATGGAATAGCTGATGCATTTTATTAAATGCTGTACCAAGATGATGTATAAATGTTGTGACTTAGAAAGACATATTTATCTCTGAGCCTTACAGACAAAAAAGTGTTTTTAAAATTTTTGATTTTAAATAAATATAAACCAGTTATGTTGAATGTGTTATTAATTTCAGAACCCAGAGGACGCTTGTGAACTGTGCTGAGGTCTTTATTGGTTCCCTTGTCATCTCGCACTGATTCTACCATCCACACTGGGTGAAACGGTGAACTATTGTTTGCATCTGGTGCCTAATATTATTATATGGTCTGTCACTGAGCCTCTCTCTCTCCATTTCAAGAAATATTTTTTTAAACGAAACTGTGTCATAATTATTGCCACATTTAAAAACTCTTAAACAATATATAACGGAAACATTTTCTCCAGTTGGGTTTTGAGTTGTTAATTAATGACTTCAGCAGGGTATATATGAGGTGACACAGAGACCAAATACGTTCAGTCAGTCTTCTACATGGAAAAGACAAGAAACACAATTCAAATAAAAATAAAATGTGCTGAACCTCGTAAGTCCAATAAAAATAGCAACTCATCAGAAGCCTATCTAACAATGGGGAGTAATAATTAGTAAGAAAGTTACTAATCTGAGCATCCTGAATCTGTCCTAAAATTGATCTCCAGTATTGGTGCTGATAAATTCTTTCTAAACCATTTCTTACTTTTGGAGCTTGTTAATGCATGTGTGCTAAAATCTGTATTATATTAAGTTAATAGGCTATTTAAGGACCTCTCTGTGTGATTTCTTACTGCCGATGCTAACTCTTCGTGGAACATTAGCTCAAACCCCTGACCGTGGTACTTTGGTCATCGGCAAACAAGTTAATGAATGCTCCAGCTTCATAGTTCTCATAAGGCTATTTTGATATTCTGTACTCCCCTACTGTATTTTCAGTACAACCTTGTAAGCTGCTACATTTTTGTTGCTATAGCCCTGCAATCCAGATGAGGTCAATACAAAGATTGGGATTGGGCTGAATTTCTGTTATAATGTTGCAGTATATGGACTGCTACAGTTTGATTTCTTATTTAACAGTTCATGCTACTAATAGCCTGATGTACATAGACTAATCATGTAAAAATAGCATTTCACTGTACAACAACATTTGTGTTCTATACCTGTATATAGACTCATTCACTTCATCCTCTTTCTGAGTGAGTGTCCCTGTCCATTTGATCAGTTCAACTGACCATATAGAAGCACTTAGTAGTTCTACAATTACAGACTGTATCCACCTGGACCACCCCAGATCAGGTGGATCATTCTCAGCACTGCAGTAATACTGATCTGGTGATTGGGTTTTAGTATGTGTTGTGCTGATACATTTGAATCGGACACAGTAGTGCTGCTGGATTTTTGAACTCTGTTCACTCACTGCTCTCTATTACACACATCTACCATATTGCTCCACTTTGTTTGTTTGGCTTCTTTAACTCACACAATAAAGGCCACTTTGGAGACACCAATTAACCTATCATGCACGTCTTTGGACTGTAGGAGCAAACCACTGTACCCGGAGTAAACCCACGCAAACATGGGGAGGACATGCAGACTCCACACAGAAAGGTCACTCCAACCTGGGATTGAACCTTCTTGCTGTGAAGCAGTGGTGCCATCGTGCTGCCCACTCTGTAGATGTAAAGTCAGAGATAGTACCTTATCTGTTGTTGCATAGTTTGAATTAGTCATCCTCTAATTCTTCATCGGTGCTCACAGGATGCTGTTGGAAGGATATTTTTGGGTGGCTGACTACTTTCAGTCCATCAGTGACATGGAGGTGTTAAAAACATTCATACCAGCACCACGTCAGTGTCACTGCAGTGCTGAGAATGATCCACCATCCAAACAGTGCATGATCTGTGCTGGTTCTGATCATTACTGAGCAGAGTAGAGCATGTAGAGAAACAAATGCAGACTTTAATTGTAGAACTACAAAGTGCTGCTATATGGCCCGTTGAACTGATAATATGGACACTCAATGTAGAAACCTAATAAGGTAATAAGTGTACCTAATAAAGTGATTGATTGTACTTAGTTCATAGTTACCATATTCCTAAAAAGACATAATGTTTACAAAAATTAATTAATTATTATTATTACATTTGTTAATTTTTGTGAGCAGTCTATACGCAGCTTTAATTTGAATGCGTAGATTAATTGGAAGGAACACATAATTTATCAGAAGCCTACTCCAGTTTGAGAATGTCACACAAAGACCTTAAATTACTTTTAAATAAGCATTTGTTGTATGGTACCGTTGTTGTGTATTTTTGTCAAATAAATGCATTATAGGCTAGGGAAAATAACACCAAAGCCCTTATTAACCTACAATACCACCATCTTATTCACTTATCCTACTGAGGATCGTGAGCCCTAAGGGGTCTAACCGGGGACACAGGGCACAAGGCAGGAACGACCAAATTCTGAGCCTCCCATGAGCATAATGCAACAGACTTTAATTGACCAGGCATTGGTTTTACACTGCCTAATGACCCAAAAAGGTCAACTAAAGTTATAGACTATCCATGTTAGAAAAAGTTTTGCATTTGGAGCACCAGCGTTGTACTGGGCTGTAATTTGCTTGAAGATTGTTAAAAAAATCTCTTGACATCCTTTACTGACCACTTTTCTTCGACAAGTTGTTTACATCCACAGGAACTCTTTTCTCTGGATGATTCTCCAGTCACACCATTGCCGATTTACTCTTGATACTACTGCAGGAGAAAACACCACGAGGCTGGTAGTGAAATACTGTGCCCCTATTAGTTTAGCACGTGTGTGTGTGTGTGTTGTGCTCGCATGAGTCAATCTGATACAACACTTTGCACTAAAGTTGTAATGTTTATCTCCCGTTGTTCACTAGGTGGCGATAAGCCCGTATGTTTCCACAGAGAGGGCAAAGCAGGAGAAGAAGACGACCATGCAGTGGTAGTCGTGGGAGCTTTTAAATAACCGTGTGTTGTTGTTATTATTAAATAAAACAGTATAATGCCGATGAAAGGAAGGTTCCCCATACGCAGGACTTTGGAGTATCTGCAGAAAGGAGAGGTGGTCTTCAAAAATACTGTGAAGATCATGACAGTCAATTATAACACGCATGGAGAACTGAGCGAAGGCGCAAGGTCAGTCATTGTCAGCTTCGTGCTAACCAGCTCAGTTTTAAATAATAATAATAGTAATAATAATCATAATAATATAATAGTGTATATAAATAAATAAATAATAATAATAAATAAAAAATAATAATAAATAATTTAATAATACAGCAGTTTAATCTGTGTAACACATCCTCTATACTACATTACCACCAAACTGAGTAAATTTACCTGTGTAACACATCCTCTATACTATATTACCTCCAAACTCAGTAACTTTACCTGTGTAACACATCCTCTATACTACATTACCTCCAAACTCAGTAACTATCTGTGTAACACTCTCTATACTACATTACGACTAAACTCAGTAACTTTTCCTGTGTAACACATCCTCTATACTACATTACCTCCAAACCCAGTAACTTTACCTGTGTAACACATCCTCTATACTACATTACCTCCAAACTCAGTAACTGTACCTGTGTAACACATCCTCTATACTATATTTCCTCCAAACTCAGTAACTTTACCTGTGTTACATCCTCTATACTACATTACCACCAAACTCAGTAACCTGTGTAACACATTCTCTATACTACATTGCATCGATTTCTGAGACAATTCTGTTTTCCTGTGATATGTTACATGACCACCTTCCCATTCTTCTCAAAATCTTGCCCTTGATCCAGTATGGTGGCTTTGACGGTCATGTTATGGATACAAGATGGGCCCCCGCACCCATTACTTGCTGTGGTGTCATTTTTCCTGTTGTTTTTTAATGAAAAGGGTGTCCTGTGCTTTTTGACTCACCCTGTACAAATTAGCCTAGAGACTGTGAGCTAATGAATTATTCTCTTGTTTAATTGGATAGAATGTGCCAACCATTAAGTCTGTTTGTGTGTTTTCTAGGAAGTTCGTATTTTTCAGTGTCCCACAGATCCAGTACAAAAACCCTTGGGTTCAAATAATGATGTTTAAGAACATGACACCATCACCGTTTCTTCGATTCTACCTTGGTATGTACAGGTTCTTCTCTTCAAATGCTCCAGCTGTTAAAAATACGAATTGCAGTGTTTCCCATATGTTAATTTATTTGTGGTGGCAGTCACTGTCCCACACAATAACTAATAACTTAAATTATGATGGTTCGCGTTATGATACTTTACAATGGGAATCCAATATTGCACACACATTCATATTGAGCAGAAATATACTGCTCAGACAAAAATAATAAAATATCCTTTCATTTTTGTGAGCAGTGTAGATTTCTTCCCTTGTAAGTGGCATCCAGTATTATACTCTGCTGTAGATGCTGGGCATCTGGTCATCAGCCAGATGAAACCTAAAATACAAAACAAAAGTCATCCAAAACCAAAGTGAGATTCAATCAAACAGTGCTCACAAAATGCCGCATCTCTCTCTCACACACACACACACACACACACACACACACACACACACACAGATACCTAGCTTCAGGAAACGACCAGCCAAGAACTGTTAGCAGTCAAACACCTCTTCCACTGTCCAACCCTGAACCTAACAAAGAAAATCTCATCCTCAAAGATTTGTTCAGAAACACAAGCCTGGGGAGAACAATAAACTGTTCAAACCTCAGTATAAAACTTTTACTGTAGTTCTGTAGCACTCCAAACCAGTAAAGATTTTAACTTTATTTATTTATTTTAACTTTTTCTATTAACTAAGCCGTTAATAGTAAAATTGTTCTGGTATGGTTTAAAGTCATAAACAAACAGTAATGGTTTTGTCTAGTAATAGGCAAACAGTATTGCACCAACACTGTGACCAAATCTTAATTAGTGTTTTAAATCTATGATTGCTTTTGGGGAGTCTGCAGAATTCCGAAGCTTGTTAACATTAAACTGTTTTATTGTTTCGATTTGGTTTGAACTAGATGATGGAGAGCAAGTGCTGGTCGATGTAGAAGGAAAGGACTACAGAGATATAACACAGCACGTCACGAAGATCCTAGGCAAATCAGAGTAAGTATTTGTTTTTCTTTTCACATAATGTGTGTGCATCACCTGTTTTGATAGCGTTGGTTAGACACGGTTCCTGGATCCTTCCTAATCACAAGTTGAAACTAAACATATTTACTGTAACTGTCCTGCAATCCATGCAGGGTTCTTGTGCTGCTGAGCACAATTCACCCCGTTGGGAAGACCTGCTCATCTCCGTGCAGCAAACACTGCTCAGCGTTCAGTCTGCATCCGCTAATGCTGCATGTGTTTAATAAAGCTTTGTGTTTAGTAAAACTTTGTGCACAAGAGCCTGTGCTGCTACATGTGTACTACAAAGCTGTATTACAACACCTAACCTATGTGGGAATGTAATATATATGTTAGTGGTCATTTTTGATTGGCCGACTATTATTCCAGCAGAATTCTGACTTGTATAAAACCTCCAACAGCACTACTGCTGTGTCTGATCCACTCATACCAGCATAACACCCACTAACACTATCGCTACATTGATCCATCACACACACAGTACCTGATCTGTGGCGGTCCTGACTATAAGAGAACAGAGTAAAGGGAACAAACAAAGTATGTAGAGAAACAGATGGACTACAGTCTGTAATTGTAGAACTACAAAGTGCATCTGTATGGAAAATGAAACTAATAAATTGGCCTGATGAGAATGAGTGTAGAAACAAGCAGGTGTAGCTAAAAGTCATTGGTGAGTGTATATATTGTATTATGATTTACCATTGTGTACGGACATATTTGAGTTACATTGCTTCACTTGTAATCTTTAAAACAGGAAAGTTCTTCAAGCTGAGGCTTTGGCTAAGATGGAGTCTTCGAACCCGGCAAACTTCGGGCCCAAAAAGTACTTCCTGCGTGAATGTATAAGCGAAGTAGAGGGTCAGGTTCCTCACCCGGGCCGTGTGCCTCTGCCAAAAGAGATGACTGGCAAATACAAGACTAAAATGGCTGCAAGCTCTGAGGACTGATGGTAAGAAAAGGGTGACATTCCAAGTCTCGTTAAGCCTTAAATGGACTGCAGTATGTAAAAACACCAGTGTGATCGCAGAGCACGTTGTTTGTTATGGTTTGCTTTTCTTGTGTGAAATACATTTTGTTTACAATTACAACTGACTCTTCACTCATTGACAGTTAACGTAAACAATACCTCACTGCCCTAATTTGATCAGTTTTATTAGTGCAGTGTTTGCATTTTGATAGACGTACAGGCATCATTATTTAAATGCTACCATTAACCACAAACATCAGGACTTGTTCGAAATAATACCAGCACTGAGCTCCGCCTTTGGCCTTGCGCAGATTCATTCTCAGTGGCAGTCAACATGAAATACTGCCTACTCATGATAAATAAATCTCCATACAACTGCTAAAGCATCTTAAAGTATTAAAGTCACTTTGGCTTTCAGTTAGTGTACTGTCAGTGCTGAACTGATTTAGTGTTAATATCCATTTGTAACTAAGGCTTAGATAAAATACATAACATCCATCGTTGCCAAATGACAAACGTTGAATACGATTTACAGAAGCAATTACAAAGCTCTGTCGACATACAGTTGCATTAACTAAATTCGCTGAACCACTTGTACTGTGATCATGATACGCAGCATCACACCTACGTCGAAATACGAAAAATAGAGGTCAAGTAAGTTGGTAACTGCAAACAAACAGTGACTTAAAAATACATTTTAGCTCCGAGAAAATGTTCCATGAAGGTCCTGAAAGAACAGATGTTTCTGACTGCTGTACAACACGTGAGGATTAAAGGCTGCTTTGCATTTGACCAAATAAAGCAAGTATATCTATTTAAATTATTTCTCTTGAATGTTTTTTTTTTTCCTTCTCTTGCACATTTCAACCCACCACAGTCTTTATTTAACCATAATTTAAACAGCCATGTACTATTTAGATACTAAAATGCACATATCAGTAATTACACTGCTCTCAAAAATGAGGGGGGTATTTCAAATATTCAAAGTTTCATTTATATTTAAAGTTTGAAGCACCCCCTCATTTTGTGAGCAGTATATATAATATAAGTAATATCTGAATAAGCTCTTGTGAATGTCCTTGTGAATATATTCGTTTTATCAGCTTGTTTTAAAATATTGCAGGGATATAGTGATTGCAGTGTAACAGTGTGGTCACAGGATATTTTTCAATTCAGCCTCAGTAATTATTTTATACTGATTGGTGTCAAAGCAGGTCTGGAATCTATTCTGAAACACTGGGTTCAGGAAAGGAATAAACCCTGCACGGGGCATCGATCCAACTACTGCAGTTCATACAGCCCTATGTAAAACTTTACGAACTTTTCTATATTTAGATTTTCTTATCTGCTTAGTTTGTCTGAGCTTCTCCTGTCTGTATGGATTGTTATGGGTTTGTTAGGTCAGACATGTCAGGTTGGTTTTGAGTGTGTGCATCCTGTGATGGATTGGCATTCTGTCTAGGGTTAGTTCTTGCTTTGTGCCCCGTGTTGCCGGTCACATCCTGACTTATTTCCCTTCTCAACACTGATTGGGGTATAAACATGAAATGAAATGCAGTCAAGATATGGTTGAATGTTTCTTAAAGCTTAATTTTGAAGAACTGTTCCGATTAGGATATCCTGCTTGTTAATCACCATACTCTAATAAAAGTGCACCATCTGGGAGTAACCTCTTTCTTTCACTACTGATGCTTTCCAGAATGGTCTTATTGTCATGAGATTAGTCAGCTCTCCAACTCGAACTGATGTTGTTTTACCCCACTATATTTACCTTAGAAATGTGGCAATAAGGATGAAACCGATTACTTTTGTGCCCTGGACAGTGGAGTCCTTGAACATTTAATCCCAAAGAGAGTGATGAGATGGATCAAAAGTCTGGCAAGACTTTGCGACAGGCAAAAAGTGGTTTAGTGTGCTTTTCTTTTTTGCTCCTGTAGGGTGCACTGTAGCTCCTTTAAGTTTTGGGACAGCAGTTCCACTTCATCTGTGCGGCCGCTGAGCTTGGCGTCAAAGATGTAGGCGCGGATGTTGTCGATCTGCTGCAGTAGCAGCTCTTCTTCAATGACGTCTTCCTTTGCTGGGCCATCGTCAGCCTCATCGAATGGATTAGTAGAAGAAACCGGTGTCTTGTTTGATGATTCTTTGAATGGGTTAATTTCTATATTTTCCTCCATATCATCTTCAAATGGGTTTCTGGATACACTGTCCTTTGTATCCTCGTCATACTCAAAAGGGTTGTAGTCTTTGGCCCTTCCAACAGCATTTTGTTGATGCTCTTTCTTGATCTCTTCACTGAATGGGTTTGTCAGGTCTTCATCAACTAGAGTGGACTCATCATCATCATCAAATGGATTTAGTGAAGCTTCTGTCTGCAGCTCTCCAGCAGTGGGAATCTCAGTCCGTTCGTTTCTCTGTGGTGGTGGCGAGTGTCCAGGTAAACGCGGGAACGAATCTATAGACAGAGTATTGATCGTACTCTCGTTAAAATCCCTTGTGCTCTCCCCTTCTTTGTCCGCTTGTCCGTCTGTGTTCTTTTGCTCAACAAAATCTGAGGAGTGACTTCTGGACACCATGCTCTCCAACTCCTTCTGCTCAAGGTGAAGGATCTGGCTTCTCTGCAGGTTCTCCTCCTCGGCCTGTCTCCTTGAGAACTCGATAGCTTGGCTAATCTGTTGCGCGTCATACTCTTCCTCAAGCTGCTTGAGGTTCTCTTCCAGCATGGCAACCTCGTCGGTACGGTTGGCCGCCTGTGCCTGCTTTAGGAACGATTTGATGTTGTTGATCTGTTGCAGCAGTGGGTCGTCTTCATTGTCGGTAGAGCGCATGGTGGTCGAAGATGGCAACCAACCACCACCTTTGGTCATGCGAGGGCCTGCTGCTGGCCGAGGGGCGTCGCCGTTGGCGCTGAGGGTGGAACGGTTCTTCTCAATTTCTGATCGACGCTTTTGTGCTTCAAGGGCCGCCTGAAATGATATACCAATCAAGAACATCACTTGAAGTACAACAATGCCCATTTACATTACATTTTCTCCAAGATCCTCATTTAACAGGTTTTAGTGGACATGTCAAATTCTGAATATTTTTTGCCTTATGTTTGATATTGTTAGTAGAAGTGTAACTCATTCTGAACACCAGTTGTAATCATGCTTACAGAGTCATATCCCGTTCTTATTGAGGTTCATTTCTTTTCATTGCAATTTAAAGATTCTTTTTGTATAAATGTTAATTTTTTTTATAGAAGTAAAGTACACATAATTTCTTTAGAGATGCACCGATGAATCTTCTGATTACCAGAATAAGATGGTTTTCAGTGTCAGAACCTGCTCAGCACATGCCATTGACAGTGGCACATATACAATCGCGCAAAAAGCACAGGGTTCACGTACAGAGCATTAAACACAGCTCATACATTGCCGGTTTGTTAATAAGGCTGCTGCTGATGCATGTTGAGGTGTTAGATTTCAGTTGTGTTTTGACTGCTACTTAGTCAGCTAAATGGGTTCTCTCTATTTATTTTGGACACAGCCTTGTCTTCAGCATGGAAGCTCTTCGGAGTGTGTTGTCTGCAATACATCCATAGTGAAAATAAGCTGTGGAACAACATTTAATTTAATAAGACTATATATATTCTATATACTGTAATTTATAATACTTGAACAGAACACAAATAGGAATTGGGATTGACCAAGAACATTAAGGATGTTATAGCTACTGTGATGGCAAATACAGTAATTTAGTGTCATATGAAATTGCAAAAAGCTCACAATTGACCAGCACGGATTTGGAATATTTGGGAAATGTCCCTCTATAATTGAACGTTAATTTTACTTAAAGTATGCAGATGCTTTTGATGACGTTTTTATGAAGCAGCGTCCTCATTATTTTTGCTTTTCTTTTGTTCCAGATGAGAGGTCAGTTCATTCACTTTCAAATATTGCAAGAAATGTGTAAATAGTGCACTTTTAAGTTCTTATAACTGACCGTAACATGACGTAAACCAAATATGGAGATGCTGGCAGAGGTGTTTTTATAGCAGTAAAATGATGCAGATCTACTCAAAGGCATATACATTATATACAGTGTAGTAGGATTATTATTAGAATATAAATACAATATGATGCAATGTAAAATAATATAATTCATGATATACTAGATTACCAATGGTAAATAGTATATTATTAATTAATATAGTATATGTGGATATGATTATCTAAAATAGAGCTTCAAAAGTGATAATGTGGTATCGAAATTTTCAGTATCATGCCGACACTAGTACACAAGCGTGTGTATGCGCCTCACGTGTCATGCATTTTGCATGTAAATGACCACCTAATAAAGTGGCCAGTAAGTGCATGTAAACATGGTTATGCAATATATGGTTAAATTAAACAACAACAATATTGTTATTGTGAATAATTCGATCTGGGTTTAAGTAAAGTATGAAGGCAGCATAATCCCATAATTAAGAAATACATTTTCTTATGATTTTATTTCTGAAGTATAAACAATAGAAAACAAAACACATGATATCAACAAAATATTTAATAGATAAAAGCTAGAAACTAGTTTAAAGTTGTAAATAAAATGCTGTTTGTACCTTCACCGTATATAGTATAAGTGAGTGAAAACAACATAGAAGAATAACAATTCAAAACAATGTATTTTTGCTTGAATAACATGTTTAACAAAAATAATCTTTAAACTAGTCCAATAATAAGAAATTGGGAATCTTAAATGCATTTCACTTTTGCCGATTTTATTTTATGACTGTATGATTTTTGCATCGTTACACCCCTACTAATTACATTAGTATTGACTACTTTGCATTACACCCTTCGTATAAAGATTAAAATCGCACATGGACAAGAAGGGTCTTACCTGTCTCTCCAGTTGGAGCCTCTTCTCCAATTCCTCTTTCTTCTTCTCTTTAAGCTCCTCATACTTTTCTTTCGTCGGAAGGGACATCAAACCCCAAAGCTTCTCCTGTGGCAAGAAAATGTATATATATATATATATAAATCCCTCCTTGTATCAGGAAAGCTTAATGTTTATGTTAGTTATGTGCCTCACTCTTACTTGCACAAACAGGGTGGCAGAGTATCGCACCATCTTCTGCAGCTGCAGTGACTTTGGGTGAGGCGGCACCTCATTTTTCACTCCGAGTGTTAAAATCTTCTTACTAACAAAGGCACATGGATATACAGAAAATCACAAAAAAGTGTAGAGGTTCACTGTATGAGCATGCAAACCTGTGTGCTTGTAACTTACCTCAGAGCATCAATGAGCTCATAGTATTTCTGCACCTCCATCCTGAGGGCAGCAGCAGTGTCTAAGTTATAGGTGCTCTCACCAGCACTAAAAAGGACAGATAGGCTTAGGATTATACACTGCTCATAAAAATGAGGGAATGTTTCTAACTTAAAATGAAGCAATTACAAAAAAGGAGCATTTGACTTTATTCATTAAACAAGGACATCAGAAAAGCAAATGAAGTCAAAGAAAGTTGTTGAACAGAGCAAACTGACACACAGTACAGTTTAATTAAAATATATTTGATAGAAGAGTCAAAGAGGGTAAAGTGAAAAAACCCACTATTCAGTTAAGGGGGATATTTTAGATATGAAGGTGGAGACAGTGTATCTTTCTTACGTACTTGAGCGACTCAGCCATAGTGATGTACTCTGGTGCCTTCTCGTCCACTTTATCCATGCACATCCTCAACCTCTGCACAGCATAGCAAGAATTGCACATAATGCACAAAATGAAAATTAAAGACAAGAAAATACAAGAGAAAGACAAATATCAACAAATGTGTCTTAATTACATTAAACTCAAGAGCCAAGACATGCCTGCCTGTCACTTAAAGGTTTTGCACTTTCAAATTGAGGATAGACACTGAACAAAAATATAAAAAAAAACAATTATATAACAAAAATATAAACCAATTTTCATAGGCTGAACTCAAACATCTAAAACTTTGTGCAACCTTTTTTTTCTCTTAAATACTGTTCACAAATTTCTAAAAATCTGTGTGAGTGAGCACTTCTCATTTGCTGAGAAAATCCATCCACCTCACAGGTGTCATATATTAAGATGCCCGAATAGACAGCATGATTATATGATTAAGGCCACTCCAAAACGTGCAGTTTTATCACACAGCACAGTGCCACAGATGTCAAGTTTTGAGGGAATGTCCAACTGACATGCTGACTGCAGAAATATCTACCAGACCTGTTGCTTGTGAACTGAATGGCATTTCTTTACCATAAGCCGTCTCCAATGGTGTGTTAAAATTTGGCAGTACACCCAACTGGCCTCACAACCGCAGACCACATGTAAGCCACCAGCCCAGGACCTCTACATCTAACATCTTCATCTGACCAGCCACCCGGACTGCTGCTGCTGAAACAATGGGTTTGCATAACCAAAATAATTTCTGCACAAACTGACAGAAACTGTCTCATGGAAGTTCATATGCATGCTCTTCGTCCTCATTGAGATCCCGACCTGACTGCAGTTCGTCATCGTAACAGACCTGAATGGGCAAATGGCTCACATTTGACGGTGGCAGGTTGGAGATTTGTCCTCTTCATGGATGGATAAAATATAAATTTAAAAAAAAACGGGTACTGTTTATGTGGCTTACTGGGATGGGAATGTCATTGTGATCAGTGTCATTGTGTCCCACCCCATGTTTGTCTGACAAAAGCCAAACCCAACCAGTGTTTTGTCTCCATTAGATATGTATTTACCCAGAAGATACATGACCTATGATGACACAGTTAATTCTACACATTTTCTACGTCATTTGGTTTTTTTAATTACCAAGTTTCTTGGCATCCAGTGCCATGTGCATGCTCTGTCGATGAAGAAGGGCCACAGGCCACATAACCTGCTGTCACTCAACACCAGCTAAAACTGCCACACGACTGCCTATAACCTTGATTTTCTATCTTAATAGTTGTTCAGTTAATGACAATCCAAAGTCCTAAATCCAGAGATTCCTCAGTTCTAGCCCAACACTTTCATGGATTCCAGTCTCAACCTCTTCTATCAGCAGACAAGCTTCAGGTACCTCATAGAGTTTGACAATGTCTGGCACATGGTCTTTCTCCTCCAGTTTGTTCTGGCAGCGAAGCAGTGTGTCCATGCAATGGCTGCAGCAACGAATACGGTCCTCATCTTTTTCATCTAGAACGGAGCTCACTGAAGAGAGGCTGCTGATGGAGCCACGACGTGACATCTGCTGCACCGTGGAGCCTCCTCCACTACCCTGTCTGGGACTGCCTGGTACACACAGAGCCTCTCGAGTGCCACTTGTTAACTTATCTAAAAACAAGCACCAAAAGTGTGGTGTATAAAACATGCTCCAGAAACCTTTACATATATAACAAGGTAATATACATTTGATTTATGAGCAGCATTTAATCAGCAAATAAAACATTGAATCAAATAATTAGAATACAGATACGCACCGTTTACCATCTGCATTAGGTTGTGTAAAAGGACAACGGCCATTATCGATGTTAACCAGACATTACAATTGTCAGTTTTGTAGCTACTGTAAACTAAATATAAAGGGTACACAGTACACAGTAATTGTAGAAAAAACAGGATTTCTCCTTGAAAAAGCTTTCCAACACTTGGAGAATGGTATGATGGAGCTGATATTTTTGTTTGACAGAATCAAAAAATGCCCTGAGAAACAGTATTACAAACAACACAGAAAATCAGCCAGATGAAACAGAAACAAACATAGGAGTACTACTTAGAATAGGACGGTCACATACACATGCATAAGAACAGCATTTACAGCTTATTACAAATAAGCAGCCATCAAAATACACACAAACACAAGTATCTCACAGAAAAACGGAATTAGAACACTGTAGTCCACAGGTGATTTAAGGACTAGGCGAGCTCACAACTGATAAGGTAGAGAGCTTTCACGTGAATGACAGACTCTTGGTCTTAAACTCCTGCCTCTGCTTGTGGATCCACAAAGTTGACTGGCTGTTGATGTCCAGAGTTAAAAGACAGAATTTGTATTTAACTATTTTAATTTTAAAGACCTTGACGTTAAAACGAATGAATGTTGATCAGATGGTTGTTAAACGAAGCGTACATGTAGTTTTAATCTCTACTCCACTCTGTGTTTTTAAATAATATTAATTAGGAAGTTAGTTAGTTAAAAAATTCTAATCAGGGGCCACACTAACTTCCTGACAATATTAAGTCTTAAACTCCTCTACTCCAACTGCGTGATTTGGGAGAAACTAATAAAAACAGGGCATGGTAGTCCTAATGTTGTCACAACTTGTATTAACAAGATCAGTCTGGCTTTTAGTCTTAGCATAAGAATTTCTTCCAATTTCTTATTAAAGTTTACTCTGGCATTTTGCTAACGATTCACCAACCTTAACCGTACTATTGTGCCCTCTGGTTGGGCAAAGCACCGCACATTACTGGCTGTAAAGAGGCCAGTTAGTGAATATTACGACTTATTTAGTAACATCCTATGGCCTGTAATAGATATGACATTTCTGGGTAATAACCCAGTGGTTAAGGTCATGGATTGTGGACCAGAAGGTCCAATGTCCAGATTCCACCTCTGCCAAGCTGCTACTTCCTGCTACCAAGGCTTTTAGCCCACATTTGTTTGAACTGTATTGGTAACTTTTGGTAAGAGCGTTTACTAAATGCTGTAAATGTTGGTCTGGGTGTGTGGGAACTTACATGCCAGAGGCAGAGGAACAAATTCCATGCACTTCTTGCACATGATGGAGCCGCAAAGGCGACAGTGATGGCGCCGATTCCTGATGTTGAACTTGTCCCCACAGTCAGGGCAGAATGGTACATCCTGATCACTCACCCACGGCACAACTGACTTCTCCAGTGCTGCACATATAAACAACCATGTTTTGGTTACATTACTGTAAAGGTCTCACGACATTGCAGTCATGACATTGCGTGAGCTTCACCTACCTCTTATCTTCCCGGCATCCATACTGGTTCTGTCAAAGGAAATAAGCTGGAAACAGAAAATGTATTTAATGTCACAGAAGTAAAAAGGCAAGAGAATGGTACCATAATTTGAGGCATTTGTTATTTGTATGCAAGAAAATCTTCTGAAGACAACAATCAAAGCATATACAGTTATGTGCGGTTTAACAGATATATTATATCGTGATTAAGTTTGTTGATTGAAATGGTCATTGACTGGCCAAGTGCTGAAATCATTCCAAAGGAAAATTAACCCATGCTGACACTAGTACTTCTGCCATCATCTAACTCTTTCAAGGATGCTTTATATGATTACCATTTAGGGTCAGTAAAGACCAGGGAAGCAAGAAGAACTTCATGCCATCTTTCTGGAACCAATCCATTACTATACAACACTTGTGGCATGGTGGGCTGCTCTGCTGAATGTGTCCTTCTGCCATAGGGTTGACAGCTGTCATGAGGGGATGTACTTGGTCTCCCACAATGCTTAATAAGCCCTAGTATCCTAATGTCCATCCACCAGTAGCAGAGGATCCAGCGTGTGCCAACATTCAAAACATTCACCATACTTTAACTCCACCTCCACCAGCCTAAACTGATGAAACCTGACAGGATAGATATTTGATTTATGTTGCTTCTGCAAAATTCTGATGTTATCATCACATGTCTAATTTCCACACAGGGGAGCTGTGTAGACTAAATAGTTATACATGTCTCAAGTCAACCAGAGTGAAATCAGATTGCTGTTTCCCATGTAAAATCTAGATCACTGGACCAACTCAACTCAGCTGTTTATAGTTTTGCTTAATTTACAGAAGAAGAAAGCTAAGGGCTAAACAGAGAAACATGATCTGAACATGAGAAGACAGCATACGAGTATTTTTCAATTTATTTTGGACAATGGTACTTTGCTATTAAAAATCTCAAAGTACTGTGTTGACAAACTAGATTAATGGGAAAAAAAGGTATAAAGACCATATATAATTATTAATCAGTCTGTTTATTATAATACAACAAGACAATATACAACATCTATATGCACCATTAAAAAACAAAACTCCAAAACCAAAACTCAGGCTACAGGCTAAAGTGTCAAGAATTTAGTGCAACCCACGCAGCTTCAGTATGCTTTGGCATAGATTCTGCAAGTCTCTGGGGGATTATACACCAGGCTTCAAAAAAACATATTCCTTCACTGGGTGTTTGATGGCGGTAGTGGAGAGTATATCAATCCATAATCGACCATAATTGTTCAAATGAGTTGAGATATGGAGACTGTGAAGGGTTAGTGTAATGATTTACACCACTTTCATGCCACACATCAAACCATTCAGCATCCTAGTGCCTCTTATTCAGCTCCAGCCAAAATCAACAACACTTGCCCATACACACATATAAAAATGTGATATTTAGATGCATTGCAATTTGGACGTTAGTGATTCTGAATAGATTAACAAATGTCAATAATTGATAATCGAGCACACTTGCATCTGAACATGTAGACCAGCTTCTGTTCTTACACAAGCACTTAAACATTAGCACTCACTAACTGAGCTCTGTAAGGGAGGGGGTAAATGGCGGAACCAGGCGTAGCATGTAGAGACAAAACTGGCGTTTATTGAAGTAATCGACAGGCAGAATCAGCATCAACAAACAGTCCAGGGTCATACACAAAAAGGCAATAAGTGATCGGCAGATGTAATCCAATAAGGGCGAGACAAAACCAGAAGTACGGTAAGTGGGTAATAATCCACAACTGTATAAAGTGCTTAGAAACAAGGTGAGAGCCACAAGACTTAGCAGAGGAACAGGTGTGTGTGATCAGAAGGACGGTGTGATGAGGAGTGTGTGATAGGCTGGGTTTGATCGGCTGAGCAGTCTGTATGTGTGATAAGCTCATTTGCACTGTCCCTCGTTGGTATTATTTAATTGCGTCCCATGTTCAAATGTTCAGTGCTGTTATTTACAAGAAGCAATTCAATTCTCTTCTTTCTGCAGATGCTAAGTTGTTCTTTTTTTACTCTGCAAAGCTAAATTTTTGTTTTAAATCATTTAATTTCTTTGTTTGATCCTCAGGATTTTGATTCTATGCTCTGATATGTTGACCTCATTTATTAATATAAAAGGGCAGATGTTTATTTATATGGTTTTTGGAATATGCTAGATTCCTTCGATTTGTTTTGTTAATAAAAAATGTTTAAATTAAATTCATACTGGATTTCAAGTAGTCACATGGTAAAGAAAAAAATTGTATAGAAAAAAATGAATCGAGATGCATCGATAATCATTGCCCTCTGAATCGTAATCAAATCGTGAGGTGCCTAGAGATTCCCACCCCTATTGCACACTGTGCTGAACAATGTTACAGTCTGATCTGTTACTAATCACTAGTGATGTCAGGCTCGGTCCATGTTATTTTGAGTAATTGAAATGACTTTTCTTTTGTATTGACCCCGTTCTTGTTGTCCATTTTATCTGGGTGCCAGTCCATAATAGGACACACTTGCATACGAATTAAAAGATTATCAGAAATTTAGAAGACATTTAGCTATAATTTCCAACACTTGCAGGCAATGTTGTTGCCTTCTGGGAATCGATGAAGGTCAAGTCTAAAATCTAATACAAATCTTGGTCTCTGTGATTATTAGACTTGGAAATTGCATCATGCTAGACATATACTGGGTTGCTGGTAAGGGAGTACAAATCTGTCAGAAAACTCTGCCCCAAGTTGAGGCGACTAATAAATGAACTGTGTTTACATTGCAGCACTACACCCTTTTCTGAACCATTAGGTTAATTTCTACCTTTGAAGGTAATCTCTGCATTTCTTATAAGCCACAGAATTAATGTTTGTCCATTTCTTAGAAAAAGGACCCTTTCCCTGGTGAGGCCCCCATCCCAGAATGGAAGTTAAAGAGGTTCCAGAGAGGTGAAAAATTACAGTTGGTAAGTTGATTTTAACCAGTAAATAGCAGAGGTACGCAGAACAATATTATAAACATCTGCTTGGGTAATCTAATTGCTTGTAGTTTTTGTAAATGTTTGTCTTCTGCAAGTATTTCTTTTGTCAATGCTTCAGTCTGGCAAACCAGGGAGAAAGCTGAAGGAGACCATCAAAAGGTCCAAGTCAGCCTCCCAGCTGGCTCAGAAACAGGCAGCACGATGTGACCTACTGCTGACAGAAGATGCTGGGTAATATAGTCAGCCCTGGATCCTGGATACTTAGTGTAGATATGCTGGCTTACACGGACCCTGTATCCACAGGTTCCTGGAGGGAGATGAGGGTGAAGATACATGTACCATCTCACAGGATGACATCGCAGCGGCTGTGGATATCACATCTGGCTCAAAGGTGACACTGAGATTTTACATTTCTTGTATACTAGTCACCATAAACCATTGGTTATATCTACACTGCTCACAAAAAAGAGGGATATGTCAAAATGAATACGAAGAGGATCTCACTCTTTTTCATACCCCATCACTGTCAGTGTGTTTTTGCAGTCTTCAGTGACCATACACTCTACTGAACAGTCAGTGTGTGGCACTTGTAGTTTGACATGCTTCTGTTCACCTCATGAATATTTCACTTGCTACTTTATGCTATTTGTGTAATCAAGCAACTTTTTTAGATTTTTCAATCTTGTATAAATTACATAAAATCTATTTATTTTCTTTTAAAATCACATCATATTCATTTTTGAAATATATCCTACATTTTTGTGAGTAGTATAGTTTTACGCAGGAAGTAAATATTTAAAGCACCCTCTAAAACAAGGGTGTCAAACTTTATCACAGAGGGCCAAAATTAAAAAGCGATTCCAAGTTGAGGGCCATTTATCATTCATTTCAATATTGCATGATAAGAAGAATAAAGTCCAATTTAACTTTCTTGAAAAATCGTTTCAACTATAGGGCCTATTTTATTATAGTAGAAATAAAGAATTTGCCATTTGATGCACAGAACTGCGAAAACATGCATTTTTTTTAACATGCACGTTCAAACCAGTTCAACTTTTCCCCAGACTTGTACTTGGGTCACGACTCACCTAACTTTGAACTTGGTCTTCACTCTGTCTCAGATACACTGCTCACAGAAATTTGGGGATATTTCATTATGGGATATTTAATTTTGAAATATCTCCTAATTTTTGGGAGCAGTATATTTGGGTCTTGGACTAGTTTTGGTGGTCTTGACTACAGCCATTATCTCCTCACTCAAATAGCCATCCCACTCTAAACTGTAAAAATCTTAATACTGTCCAAGTGCATGTGTTTTATCACAGTTCAGTCAGGAAAGTCCCCCTGATAAACTACTTCAGTCAGAGTAGGGCTATGGTTGTCTTTTAGTTATTTAATCACATCTCTTTTTTTACTTTGCAGTATTTTAACCTGCACCTGACTCAGTTTGGACCATATAGGCTAGACTATAGCAGGACAGGACGGTGAGTGCAGTGTTTTTTTTTTTTTTTTTTATTAATTCAAATTAAACTATTCATTTTTTTAGTGCATCCCATGCGTACATTATTGCTTTTGTCTAGATGACGGGCTGTGATGCTGAAATATTTTTTAATGGTTGTATTTAGGCATCTGTTACTGGGTGGGAAGCGAGGTCATGTTGCTTGCATAGAGTGGCAAACCAAAAACCTTGTGTGTGAAATGAACGTCATGGAAACGGTGCAAGATGTCAAGTAAGAGCTCACAATCGCACAATATCTCTACTATATCTCACAAATTGCAAACATCTGTTGGTGTCTTTTGCACATGCAACCTACAGTGAGGTTTATGTCAAGTGATAAATCGTTAAATGACATGTCTGTGGCCACTTGAGTGGTGAGTGGCTGTACTTATTATTTTATAAGTGGTTTAACAGTAAAATGTAAATGGTATTTAATGCAGCCGCAATGTTTGGGTGGTCAGTTTTATCAATATAAATATAGTAACAACTAACTTTAATGTTAGTGTAATCTTTTGTACAATTAAGCATGCATTTATTAAAATATATCACGCAAACTAGTTTTTCCACATACACAGTTATTAGACATCACAGCGGCATCATTTGTGTTTTTTTTCTTTCTTAAGCCTGAAGATTTCTGTAATGGATATTTTATTATAATATAGCAGATTTAAAAACACACATTTTTAAATGTGAAGTTGGATTCTTTGCGGTTAACTATGGATGTCAAATATACTGCTGCCAAAAATTGGGGGATATGTTAAAATGAAATATCCCATAATTAAATATCTCCCAATTTTTGTGAGCAGCCTAAATCATAGAGCACACAGAACCCAAAACGTTTTACTGCCACCTAGTGGCTGTCAGTGCAATTCTCGTAAATATTCGGACATTGTTAAATCTGAAAAGAACACCGCAGGAATTGAATATTATAATATTAATATTTCATCAACGCATTAAATATGTCAGTTTAGTCGTATGCGTTAATGTGATTATTTTTTACATCAGTAATGTTTTTATATAAGACTTTTTTTTAATAAGTAAAAAAAAATATAGAATAATTCTTGCATGAAAGGGTTAATAATAACGTACGCAGAGAGCAGCAGAAACGTAAAGAATCAAACACGCCAGTCCCTCCAGAGATGTTGTGTCTGTATGTTTTGAGTGGTCAACGGCCAACTGTCGTCATTTAAAAGCTGGTATGTGAATTCCAGTGTGGAATTGTATGTGTGCAGGATAAACAGGAAATGCCATGCGCACACAAAAAATGCTTGCTGTTTCTGCTAAATCACAATCTTCCTGAAAATGTGCTGCAAGCAAACATAAACAGAATAAGAAAATGGGCCATGAACAAGGACTACAAGATTAAACCAATATGTAATGACGTTTTGCACAAATGTTAGTATCCAAGTTCTCTTTCATAGCGCACATTAAATATCTGAATAACAGATGTTCAAAAGCAATGAGTATCAATGTTCAGAAGGTCTCGAGTTCAATCCCAGGGTGGAGTGGCTTGGGTCCTTTGTGTGGTGTCTGCATGTCCTCCCCGTGTCTGCATGGCTTTATTCCAGGTGTTCTGGTTTCCACAGTCATGCATGTTAGGTTAATTGGTGTCTCTAAAGTGGCCCTGTACATGTGTGCCCGCGTCTGGGGTTGTTCCTGCCCTTGCGCCCAGAGTTGCCGAGTGGGCTGGCCCGTGACCCCATGTGGATTAAGCAGAAGATAACGAATAAATATGATTATATGAATATATTTATTTAAAACACTTCAATCTGTATTTTTTCATAAACATTCAAGTGTTTTAAGTTGTGATATTTTAGAGATATTTGAATGCTTTGAATCCTTAGAACAAGAAATGCAAAACTGATTTTATGATGCAAACAGTTGTACAAAATGTTGCTATCATGTATTTAAAATCTGTCTACCACCAGCAGAAACAAATTTCCTCTGGGATCAATAAAGTATCTATTCATCTATCTAAACCTGCAACAAGCAGAAATACAGTTACCCTTTTTTTTTTTCTCAGCGTGCCTATTTTTTGTGTTTACACTAGGTGGCTTCACACAGAGGCTATGTTTGCTGTTGCTCAGAAGAAATGGCTCTACATCTATGACACCAACGGCACAGAACTGCACTGTGTCAAAAAATTCAATGACGTTTTACGGATGCAGTTCCTCCCTTACCACTTTCTGCTTGCCACAGCGGTGCGTCACAGCAATCATTCCCCTGGATTTTGATGCAAATCCGTGTATGAAGATGCACAGATTTAGCGCTAATTTGTTATTCTTATTTTCTTTCTGCATTCCACTTTTTTAGAGTTCCACAAGTTTCCTGCAGTACCTGGATGTCTCTGTGGGAAAGGAAGTGGCAGCCATCTGCACAAAATCAGGCCGACTTGACGTGATGGCACAGAACCCTCACAATGCCATCATCCACCTGGGTCACCCGAATGGCACCGTCAGTCTGTGGTCACCCAATCAGAGAGAGCCGCTTGTTAAAATGCTGTGCCACCGTAGTGCAGTCCGCTCTCTCACTGTAGATAAAACCGGCACGTAAGTATTTCTAAGACGTGGTTGCTATGATATTGTGGCCAGTCAACCAAGCATGAGAGCTGTATCAGTTACTAAAAACAGGCAAATGCCTGCACTAAAGCTAATATCTACATAGTAGCGTAGCAACTTTATTTATCAGTAGAACATAGCCTCTTCATAAACGTATTCCACATGCAGCAATTGCAATATTCTTGGCCTATTCAGATTTTTTTTTAAACAACAGATGATCAGCCAATTCTGACCAATTCCAGTTATCGTTCTGTCTAGGAATTATAAATGACAGCATACAAAAATATTTTCATTCAACTTCAATTTTACTGGAAACTTGATCATTGCTAAAAAAAATTATAGCAGGGGCTACTGGCTTGTGCCTGCCTGTCTTTGTTAGTTTTATCAAATTCTGCATATGCTGTTTTGAGTGTCGTATGTGTCTTATTGGCGTGTCGTGCAAGTAAATGGAATACATTCAAAAGTAAGTGTTTACGTTCAGTGCCCTTCCAGGAATCTGAGCTGACAAAGTGCATTATCTTAAGTCTTGATGTACTCAGGACTGAGCACACTAAGTGTTGTGCTTGTAGATGGAATATTGACTGAATTACAGTCTTTTTATTTTTTTTACCCTATTCAAGTGAATGGTACTACTTCTCTGCAGACATGTGAATGCATCAAAATTTCCATTAGGTGTGAACAAGTACCCTTCTTCCAAACATTCCAGATGTTTAAACATTTGTCCTATGTTGACAAAAAAATGCAAACAAAGTATTAAGTCCTAATAAGCTATAACAATAATGAATCAAAGAGGGGCAGGAACATTTTATCAATATTTTGTGCAATGGTTATTAAGAGAGAAGCGTCAACAAAATCAGATTCTTTTATGTGGTTTTGTGCCACCACCAGTAGTCATTACTCTGAATTATCCCCAATTCTGGCATCAGCATCCCCTATCCAGCCCTGAGATGGACTAATGTTCTGTCCAGGGCGCATTTACTTAGGGGTATCTGATAATAATATATCACATCACAATATTTAAAGACATTTTCACAATGCACAGTATTTATCATGATACATGTGATTGCAGACAAAATGCTTCAGTAGCGACAAAACCTTAAAAACTACTATTCGCGTATTTTTCTATACATCTAGATGTCTAGTCTTAGAGAGATAACCTTGTGTATAGATGCAAGTTTCAATAAAAGTTCAATAAAATGTTGCCTATCACAGTAACGTAATCTATGATACTGTAAAATATTGTCATATTGCACACCCCCATACAAATCCCTACACCCTGTGCCTTCTAATGATGGCTGGGGGCAGCACGGTGGCTCGGGGGGTAGCACCGCTGCCTCACAGCAAGAAGGTCCAGGGTTTAATCCCAGGGTGGAGCAGCCTGGGTCCTTTCTGTGGCGAGTCTGCATTTCTTATCTGATAAAGGAAAAACAGGAAAGAAGGACTACAACAATAATACAGTTGGCTTTATTTTCTATGTGACCAGAAAAGAGCAGTTAACAACCTAATCTTGTTCACCATGTTCCTCATTAGTGCCTTGTTCTTCTGTTATTGTTCTTCAAAAAAAGTCTATAAAGCTGCTTTGCAACATCGTAGATTATTAAAAGCATTAACTATATTAAACTAAATTGTACGGATCCATTCAGTGGGTAAAATATCTGATGAATGCTAATTTCCTTTTACATACCATCTTGGGGAATTATAATAAGGAAAAAAAGGTTATATTTTTAATGAAGTAAAATTCATAATGGCATATAGAAATAAATGGGACATAATAGTTATGACATAATGTCATTTCTTTTATTTTTTTTGCTGACAGGTACATGGTGACATCAGGTGTGGACCGGCGATTAAAGGTTTATGATATTCGTACTTTTAAGCCACTTCATACTTACTTCTTACCTGCTGGGGCCTCCTGTCTCTCCCTCAGTCAAAGAGGACTGCTTAGTGCTGCTACAGGAGATGTTGTACAGGTATATACACTTGAATATTGTGCTTGATTTAGTTTAATGGTTTATTGATTATTCACCTGTTCAATATTTAATATTAGCATCAATATTTATTGGCAAAGAATGCACAACCCCAATTCAGAAAAGGTCGAAATGTCAAAGGTCAAACTTAAAAAAATGCAGTGCTCCTTAAATATCCTTTTTTTTCATTGCACACAGTATGAATCCAAAATTCTACTTTATTTAATCTGTTACATCTATCAAACATCCATTCCTGCATTTCAGACCTGCAATATGTTTAATAAAAAGATATATGTGAGCAATTTAGAGCTACTGAATTTTTAAAATTTGGTAAGCAAAGATGGGTGGATGTACATTAGCTTTTTAATTAAATAATTCAAAGAATCTGGAAGAATTGCAAACCGCAAGGGTGCAAGGCAAACCTGAATATCACTGAGCTCTGATCCCTCAGACAGCAGTGCATCAACTGAACATGAGCATTTCAAACCTTTGTCAAGTACTTTAATACATAGTTGCATTATCAATGACAATTAAAATTTTATTGTGCACAAATGAAGTCCCATGTTAACCATGTCCAGCAGCAGAGTTGATTTCTCTGGGTTCTGATGTATCTTTGTTTCCACTAATGGTCCATCATTGTGGCCAGATGATTCAGTATTCCAGGTTTTTTTTTTTTTTTTAAATGCATGCTGTGTGCTGAGGACCAATATAAAGTAAGAACAATTATGTCAGAAATGAAGTAGACCGGGTTCATTATTTTAAACTGTTGTTAATTATTCTGGTTCATTTCAAGCACTTATTAATGACTTTTAATCAGATAATAAACAGAGCATGAACTCTCATAACAGATATAGTTGGGGGTGCTACGTGACCTGTTAATTTTTTTTTCTTTTTTCTTAAACCTCATTACTATCCATATATTTTTCTGTCCCATTTTTTTTGGAGTGTGTTACAGGCCTGAGAAACAGGCAAAGCAAACAGGATATGTGGTGAAACACATTTTGAACCATCACTATTTTTAATTAGTATACAGACAAGGTTAGGCTATGGGGTTAGTTATTTCTCATACTTTTATCAGAGCATATATATTGTAATGGAGTACTTGACAAAATTCTAATAGGCTCAAATGCATGTAGAATTGTATGCAACAGTAATGGTCCTTGACTTCTGTCAATGCTAGCATAAAAGTACGCACTTCTTTTTACATATTGTTTTTACATATTGCATAAAATGGCTGAAATGAATAAGATGTTTCATTAATTCAGGTTATTTGTTCATTCATTCAGACTACTCTATTTAGTCCAGCCTATTTACCCAATTGAAAAGTTTCATTTGTTGCCAGGTTTTTTTTACTTCTGTTATTTTCTGTTTTTTTGCCCTGCCCACGGCAAAAATCTGTTTGTGAGATTTGAGGTTTGTAATGTTATTTATTTATATA
>JAUZST010020730.1:0-32505 GCA_034779995.1 Parotocinclus haroldoi
ATATATATATATATATATATATACACCCACACACAAGTCAATGCGAATTTAGAGTAATCAATTAACCTAACATGCATATGGTCTGTGGGAGGAAACCGGAGTACCCAGAGTAAACCCACGCAGACACAGGGAGGACAGAAAGGAACCAGGCTGCTCCACCCTGGGATTGAACCCGGGACCTTCTTGCTGTGATGCAATGGTGTGACCCACCGAGCCACCGTGCTCAGCCATACTGATCATCCAATCACATTTACAATATACATAAACGTACACCTTCTATTCATTTCATTATATCTGTTGCTCCAAAGCATCTTAAATAAACAATGGAATCAAAAAGGAAGTGTGGCCATTATCACAGCGTAGTATTAATTAAGTAAAAGTAAGATGTCTGGTGCTTTTCAAAGCTCTGATTGTGCTCTGGACAGTTTCTGGTATTTGTGTGTATCTACTGGATTACTTTAGATATAAAGTCGGGTGGATTCCTCAGCCTCAGTGCTTTGTGGTGTGACCAGATGAGGGGTCACACCCCAATAATTACACTCTGCGAGAGTTTTATTGCCACTGCCCCATCTGGTCATTTGAGTTTCAAATGAACATGGAATCAAAAAAGGTAGCCGACAACTTTGGACTGAGCTGAGAAGTTGAGGGTTAAGTGTTCTTGCTCCCAACGGTGGCACACCTCACAACCTTCTGAGTAGTAATACAGAGCCATAACGGCTTTAAAAGTCCCGCTTTCTAAGGTGTTGAGAAAAATCCTTCACATCGAATGCCGTTTGCAACCTTAAAGACATTGGGTATTTATTTGTGAAGTGCAGGTGGTGTCTCGAGTTTTAATGATATGGAAATAACTTCTTAAAGCACTGATCCAAAACATATAAAGCTCTCAAGATAAAAAAAAGAACTGTACTAAAGTGCAGGTCAAAATGTAACTAGACGTGTGTAAGCGAGAAGCCCTGAGGAAAAATGTACTGGGATTTAAATAGCCAAGCACATGAAAAGGCACAATGTGGAACATGTCTTTTAACAATGCCGTATACATGTGTAGCCTGCATATTAAACCGAACCAGGTCTAGGTGTAGATGTTTTATTTTGCCACGATTCAGTGGAAATATAAGAGTGTGTGTATGAGAGCTGACAGAATGAAAGTGATGTGGATATGCATGTGTGGTTGTGATTAAAAAACATTTGCAAACCTTGAAACTGGAGCGAAAGTGCCAGTTTCTGCAGGGGCATTGCCTAGAACTTCTCAAAAACATTTCCCTGAATTTTAAGCCATAAAACATTTTGACACGGCTACAGCCCATTCCAATGTGAAAGGCGAAGCGAGCTCTCTGCCTTTTATTTGGGGGGGAGTGCTTTCTGTCCCTGTCTGTCCTTGCCAGGCTTAGGCTTAAAGAAATAAAGACTAGAGTTTGGCTGCCTATAACATTCACGGCTCTACTTGTCTGACAAAGCAGTACGGATTCTGGATGGAAAGAACTGACAGTATGGACTGATTTGAAAGTCATGACTGGCATTTAAATTGCACCTTCAAAAAAAAAAACTTTTCTGTGGTTAAACATTTATTAATATATCAGCCAGGCAGGCACCCTGCAGGAAAATGTGTCACGCTTTACTTTCCCAGCTTGGTGTTTGATCTAAAAGAGTAGTAGCTCAGCTCTGACCTGGCGGGTCCTCGTTTTATTAGACCGTATCTTCATGTGTCTATTTAAGTGGCCTGTTCAAAAGTGAAAGCTAAAAACGTGCACGTTTAATGTTGGCTCCAACCTTAGGGTCAGCACAGTAACCCAGAGTAGAGTATTGTTTGGAGGATTAAGGACTGAATTCTGGCACCACCAGGCCAGGATTCTCCCTCTGAAAGTTTAACTCTCCGTGGCTTGGACTGTCAATGAATAAAAGAATGTGCTTCATTAATCAATTAATGTAAATGCATTTTTTATTGTAAGCTTTATGAGTCAAATGTGTAAATCATAAAAAGTACTTTATAGTTTTAACAGCCGCATGTGCACTTAGTCTGGTCAAACACAATTTTGTTTTTACGTTCAGTTACTTATCACACACCCTATACTGTACAGAGTGGCTTGCAACTGTAATGCAAACAACTCTGGTATAAGGTGTTGGGACTGTGGTGGCCTAGTGGTTAAGGTACCGGACTATGGACCAGTCCCACCTCTGCCACAGTTGGGTCCCTGAGCAAGAACCTTAACCCACAATTGCTTGGATTGTAAGACTGTGTTATTTACGCTCTGGATAAGGGCGTCTGCTAAATGACATAAATGTAAATGTAAGGGCTTTTCTGAAGGACCCAACAGTGGTGGTTTAGCAGAGGTGGAATTTAAGCCCTGGACCTTCTGCTCCACAGTCCAAAACCAGTGTCATTGTTCAGTCAATCCAGCTTTTTGCTCTGGGTTTTTACATGGCAATTTCTTTTCCATGTTCAGTCCAATGACCTTTAAGCATGAGTGGTAGAATCATTTGGACAGTGTGCTACGGTGGCATGTTTAATTTGCTTTGTTCCGTAAATCGCCTGTCTTTCCAAAAAGCTGTGAAAACACCTTTTCATCTTCGCTCGCTGCACGATTTCTTAACTGTGCAATTAAATGTTTCTGCCTTGCGGAGTACGCACATCCATCACAAAGTTGCCAAGCAACATACACATAATACAATCAAGAGCCATTTGTAAGAGGAGGAATCTCAAAGCACGCCAGAAAGAAAAACATTTTTGTTTCGGCAAGATGCGGGCGTAATCCTGTTAGCCTCTGAACAGACACGGAGGCTCGATCCACATGTGGACCTTTTGTGAACTCGAACGTCCTGTTTGTATAGCGTGTCTCGAGTCTGGAATGAAGGCCGTTTACATACAGTAAGACATACAATGGAAGGAGGCAGCGGCGGAGCTGTTACATGCTTGGCTCAAGGTACATATATGAGGGTTTTATCCAGGCTTGTCTTTGACTTTGATCCGGGGCATTTGCAGCGTTGCTTTAAGGACCTGCAATTTAATCCTTTGGTAGTATTGAGTAAATAAAAAGAGCTTCTGAATACACTGTCATACTATACGGCACTGTAGCTCTACATGCATGCTTATTTATATGTTCCTGTACAGATGACATCACTAGCTTTGCAGAAGTACAATACAGTATCTACACTGCAGAGCCAAAAGTTTGTGGACACCTAATATGACATAGCATTATTACAGATTTTGTCCACTTTTGCTCCTTACTGTTGGCATTCTAAACTTCTCAAACGTATCTTTTCAATGAGGACACAAGAACCTACAATGGTTTACTGGACTAAATACATGAGATTTGTGTATAGTTTATGCTAAATATTTCATGGATATATACTATAATTTTTCATTTATATATATTATAACTATTTGTTATAGTTTTCTTTGACTTATTATATTCAATTATTATTTGATTTGATTTTCTTTTTAGCTTCTGCTTATTTAAAATATTCCTAAAAACCTTTGAATAAATCAATTTAATTTTCACATATAACATATAGGCCAGGAAGGTTTGGTCCCTTTTTAAGTCTTGATCCCTGAGATTACCTCCTCAAAGCATTTAGGGAGTTTTCCCTTTCCACTGCCATCGGCTTGTTCAATTAGGGCTGTAGGCCTAGATAATGGTAAAACTACTTTGAGACAATGCGCCGTTGTTATAAGCGCTACACATATCAATTTGACTTTGACTTGAATTAGTGAATCAGTGTCCACGTACTTTCGTGGATATTGCATCTTATGAGAAGTACAACACAATCCTCCGAGCCAAGCAGGCTTTTCTAAAGCCCGTTTCCAGGAAGCACTCCGGCAGGTGGCAGGCAGAGACAAAACACAGGCATGGTCCACTACACAGAGCTTCATTAAAAGACCTCAACAATGTAAGGTCTGTCTTGTTTCTTCAAAGGGCCTGAGAAACCGGATGTCCAGACGATTCTCCATACTCAGCAGATCTATTAATATCCCAGAACAAGGCAGCCATGAATTAGGGCATGCCATGGAGGTCGCTGATTTAATGCTAAGTGAAAAGTCAAGTGAAGGGGAGCAATGCCCAAGTAATGGCTGTACTGGAAAAAGGGTAATTAGTTAAACATAAACAGATTATATCTTCTCATAAATGGATGATCATATAGCATTAATTGGAAGTACTGCTACAATATACACTGCTCCCAAAAATTAAATTAAAACAGATAATTAAAAAAGAAATGTCTAATTTTTGTGAGCAGTATATCTTGGTAGCAATTAGCACAGACTTAATACCAGTTCGCCAATGGTGTTTGGACAGGAGAGAATAAGAGTGATGGTAAATGACCAAAAGTCTGTTAATGTAAGCTTATATCAAATAACTGGCATATTTTAAAATGTTGTAGAGATATGGAAAGAAATTTTAAATATGTCACAAAATAACTTTTAATTAATCCAGGTCGTTACGATATTACTACATGGATGCCACTTCAAAACATTTCAAAAGGTCAACTGTAAACCCGTGAGCATACCCAGCTATGGGTATAGCCAATATAACAGTTAATATTTAAATGCAAAACATCAAACATGAAACCTCAGGCAGAGTAAATTCCATGCATGGCTGAATCAAAACACAGATCGAACTAACATTTTATGCTCCTTAAAAAAAAAGACCACAACTTCACTAAAGGTCTTGTGACTCGACATGACATACATCAGATCAAGGGTTTTAATCCTCAGCTAACCTGACCATTTGCGTTTACTTTTAACTCAAGATGCTGCTTCATCGCATTCTTCTTCATCTCTTTGCTAGTTTTTTTCCTTGCCACTGTCCACCTATGCTTGCTCGCTTTCAGACGTACTAGATGTATGTACGTATGCTTTTAGATAATGATGTACTCTAAAAAGAGCTATGTAATTACATTGGACTTTGACGTCTTTCGGCTTCCATACTTCTTCTTAATATGATACATTTTGCAAGTTTGCTATTGTTGCCGCCGCTGGCTAAAAAACTTACAAGGCCTGGCAAGATGTCAAGTGCAAGTTCCAAGTTGATTTGTCATGTGTAAAAAAGTCAGTGAATTTAATTGCATGTTCTAAGGCATACATGTAATGTAAAACGGCTAAGAAAAAGCTATAATAATAAGGAATGTACAAACATAAGTCAAAGATCTGTTAATCACAAACGCTGTATATTCTGTTGTTTTATATATATATATATTGTTGTTGTTGTTAGGGATCGTTCTTTTCCTCTGGCATTCTTGCTCACAGCTCTCACGTAAACAAAGTTAAAGCCCTGCTCACTGAACTTAAAATACTCTTATGATCCACTGTATAAAAGTCACGTAATATATACAGCCATAACGCTTTGAATTATTGTAGTATACCTAACTCTGCAGTGACACTAGAGATTTAAATCTCACACCACTTTGAATCTACATTGAACTTTCATTTGGATTAAACAATGCATTCTATTTTTAATCTGCAGCTAACTATTTTGCCATGGATTCTGCCGTCTGCATTGAGAAAAGGTATAAAGAATCGCCTGAAATTATCTACCACCCTCAACTCGTCAATTCGGGTCACATGACTTGGACTGGAGTGCGACTTGTGGAACAAATATGATGACTGAGTTTGACAAAATGCAAAAAGACCTGTGACTCAACTTTGACTTTACTGTCAGTGACTTGGACTTGGAACTGGACTTTTGCTCGAAAAGACTTTAGGGCCTCCACAAAGCCACTTTACACAATTGAAATCCATAACCATTGAAATCCATGTTTAAAATAATACAGAATTACATAAGTGGGAGTTTTGTATTGCTTGCATGGTGCTATACTATTTTAAGACTAGGGAGCTGAGCTGCTCAGCTTTGTTTAGTCGTAACCTAGCAACAATTCTGCAGCCTGTCCTGGGAAACTTTGGTGTGCACCATTGTTGAATTTGTGCAGGCAAGAAATATGCTGCCAAAATACACATTCAAGTTTGTCTAAACTTCGGACTTGACTGAAGACTTGTGTATCAAGACTTGAGACAATGCCTTGTTTTCATAGCTGTTAATAGCAATAAATAAAGACTAAAGGATATAACGAGTGAGGAGGCGTTTCAAATACAGGCCATAACTACAGGCCATGAAAATGCCACACTTTTAAATGCCATGGTGGACACCATTTCTACTCGACACCAGATTTTAGAGTCGCTGAGTGCAGCTCAGTGGAGCATCTAAAATAAGAACATACAGCTGTTAGGTTTTAATAAAGCAGATGTTAATATGGATTTCATTTGGAACAAAACAGAAGAACAGGCAATTTGGCTCAAAAGCCAAGAACAAGACAAGGAAATGATTGAAAAATAATTGCACTGGCCGAGGAGACATAGGAGTATCACCCTAAGGAAACAAAGCTCCACAATGAGCATGTATTTTGGTCTCAGCGTTATACGTTCACCTCGTTTAGCAGACACCTTTGTTCAGAGTGACTTGAAACCAGGCAAAGCTAAGATTTGAACCTGGATCCTTCCACTTATTATAGCACTTTTTACAATAGAGCATTGTCTCGAAGCAGCTTTACAATATATTATCTTAAAATTATCTTAAAAGGCCCAAGGTGAGCAAGCCTAGGGCAACAGTGGCAAGGAAAAACTCCCTGTGTATAGAAGAAAGTAACCTTGGGAGGACCAAGACTTAAAAAGGGACACATCCTCCTTAGGTGGCCTAGATATTAATTGAATAATTATGTTGTAGCAATAGTAAAATTAAATAAATAATACATTTTATATAAAAAATAATATTTAAATTTACTAACTAAATAGATTTAAGATAATGAGCCCTCAACCTCCAAGGCACATCGTCTCCAAATAAATGAATGATGGAGGGAGTTACTGCTCTCTGGTGTGGCCTGGGCATGTTGGGACTGGGTTCTGCTGATGAAGACCAGTAAAGTGATGCTTAGGTGGAGGAACATCTAAGTGTGTGGTGCTGGAAATGACACTGGAACACCAGAGCTGACACCCAATAGTTGCTTTAGTTAGTCAGATTTTTGCACTTTGATTGCGTTACGCCAGCAAATGCGCTGTCATTGCTAAACCATAGATAGACCGAATTCATTTTGATATAATACATGATTACATTTATTACATATATCATTTATTACAGGCACAGACTCGGTTCAGAAATACGAATACAACCGTGTAAAATAGAAAAACGAAAACTGAAAAGTCAGATACATCATTGCCGAGTTGGAAACACTGAGGGTCCAAGCACTAATACTTGCTCTTCCACATGGCAGGGCATTAAGTAGCCCAGACTTTACCCATGGGTCACATGCAGGAAGCTTGTTAAGCGTAAGAGCACTTTATTACTAGTGTACGGTGCTCATGTCACAAGCGTTTATACGAATCAGTCTTGCTGCCAGTCACTCCGTCCTCGCGTAGCTTTAAAGATATTTTGCCTCACCTGGTAGAAACCACCTGGACAACCGTAAACCATGCAGCTTCTATAACAATGCAGGCACTCCCCAATTTATATCGTGCATAACTTTGGAGTCATCCATCGTAAGTTCCATATATATGTTATATACCAAAGGCTAGGCTACATGAAACAAAACTACAATGAAGCTAAAGCTTATTATATGATAAAGTAGTTAATATCTCATGTAAATGATTGAATTATATATTGAAGGTGAAAAATAATTATTGCACAACCGCGACTGTTCCTTTCTACATTTCCTAGTGTTCATCGCTCCCTCCTGCTACGTGACTTCTGTACTCAGATTCAGATAAAGTAGTCGGTAGCACGTGACATTATCCTACCTTCAGAGTGCTTTGAGATCTGCAGCATATGGCTGCTATCGTAAACTCATCATTCAGCAGGTCGCCTAGGAGGACGGAGCCACATACAGCTTGCAAATTGTGGAGAGAACATCCCCAACAAAACCCACTGTAGAAGGTGAAAGGTCATCAGAAAGCTACCCAGTGCAGCTTAAGAAAGGGCAACACCCCAAGGAGGCCTTGATTACCAATATAAGCAACCATAGGACGTTTAAATATCTACCTAAATTCAACACTATTAAGCATAAAAAGTCATCATATTGTAAAGCAGCTTTGAGACACTGTTCAATTAATAAAAGTGCTATAGATATAAATCTGACTTGTCTTGATGTATAAATGTGCTGGGAAATGTAGTGAGGGAAAGCTGGTTGCTCGATAATCTTTTTTTTTTCACTAATAAATGACATATTATATATTAGATATTAAATACTTTATCATAACATAAGCTTTATGTTAATGACTTTGCCCAACTGTTGTGTTTTTAGCATCTTTGAGGTACGCATTAAAATATTCTCCAGCAATCAGTAGTGCAATACAGTGTTGCCATGATGTTTATGTGTGTAACGCTACACTATGATGTAAAGTATAAGCCAAACCAACTTCTGATGGATTTGTTGGAATGTATGCTGAACGTAATTCAGAGAATACCTTTACTTCCTTCATTTTGAAGCTCTGGGAATTGCAATTCCCGAGACCCTGGGTTTGAAATCCAGGTTTGCATCATGAAGGTTGGGAGGTTTGTTTACAGAGCCCAGTGATGGACTGGAACCCAGCCATGTGTGTACATCTGCCTGCACCCAGTAGATTCCAGGCTCATATGGATAATGATTTTAATATTCCCACAGATGCTAATAAATTTATAAAATGAATGGCAATTCATTTTTCCCTAGGAAATAAAGAGAAGCCTCTCAATAACCCAGTTGCAATGTTTACCGGAACATGTTTGCTGACTGGGATAAACAGGTAAAGCAGTAATGGTGCATGAGTACCTCAGTAGTTGAGTAACTGTACTATTGATCAAGCGGTTGAGGGTTGAAGTCCTAATGCTGCCAAACTGATACTGTTGTTCCTAGCATTGCCACCGTCTTTTGTAATAACGGCCCGTCAGTGTACATCGCTTACTTTATCAAAATATAAAAAATATATAACCATCTTACCATGTTGTTTTCTGCTTTCAAGACTGTGATTCACTTTTCTGTCAGCAGGTGTCACACAGGTTCGCTTTTACGGGTAGCCCCCAAATTATGAAGAGGGATGTTTCCTGGGAAAACCTTCCCAAGCTGAATATATTAGAAATCTATATACAGATAATATACACATATCGTACATCAGGGACAACCTGCAGACTGTATGTATCATAAAACATGTTTAAAACTAGACAGTGAACATTTTTTTCCCACTACATTTTCCAGCGTTCATTAGCCTCTCAAGTTTTTGGAAAGATCCTGGAGCATTATGGGAAATGTAGTGCCCGTGGTTAAGTTCACTTTTTACCACCGTGATATTAGTGGTAGTGGAGCACGGGGAAAATGTGTGGGTCTGTTGGGTCTGATTCTGCTCTTAACCCTCAGTCACTTGGATTCCAACTTGTAAGTTGACTGCTAAATGGAATAATGTTTGACGTATTGAAAGGGTCCCGTAAAAAACTCATTTGCATTTCCCCCATAAAGCCGGACTTATGGGATTCCTGAAAAGTATTATTTTCCCCTTTACTGCGGAGAGCGTTTGCTCGACTTTTTCCTCCTCATGCTCCCTTCTAAGACCTTGGAATTCCCTGCAAAACACGGTCACGTGTGCGCGCGCGTGTGTGTAATAACGCTGGGCTCAAAGTGCTCGCGGTAGTTTGACCACTTTTTCCAGCCTGGATGTCTGCGGAACATGACAGCAGGTAGGACCCTGCAGAGAGAGCTGGCAAACCCCACGTGTCTGCCGCCGCGTCTTTGACTTTTTTCCCCCACCTGAAGTTGGCGGTAACGGAAAACCGTTAGATCTTATGTCTCGGTGCAGGACGATGTGGTGGCGGTCGGTGCGCGCTTTGTTGCTTGCCTCCTTGGCGCTGCTCCTCTCCTCCTCCTCCTCCTCTTCCTCCTCCTCCGGAGCCGAGGTCGTGTTCCGCTGCCCGAGCTGCACGGCGGAGCAGCAGGCTGCGTGTCCAAAACCCCCGGAGTCTTGCACGGAGCTGGTGCGAGAGCCGGGGTGCGGCTGCTGTCCGGTGTGCGCGCTCAAGCTGGGTGAACTGTGCGGAGTGTACACCGCGCGCTGCGTCAGCGGGCTGCGCTGTTCCCCCAGCCAGGACAGCGACCTACCGCTGGACCAGCTGGTCAAGGGGCTCGGGACCTGCCAGGTGAGGAGCGAGGGCGCGGATACGCTGGACGAGCGTGACACCGAGCCCGACTCCGGTGAGTTAAAGCTCCGGCTATGGTGCGCGCTGCTCTGCGTAAAGTCTTAAAGCAACCAGTGTATTTTAGCAATAAAAAACGTAAAGGATTATGTGTGCGAAACTTTATGCATCATTTTAAATGGTCCACTCATGTTATTCTGTCTTAACACTTAACTGACTTCATGCATTATGCCATGCACTAGATAGCCAAAAGTATGCAGACACCAGCCTCTTGAATCTTTATAGACAAACGGTGTCTGCAAGATGGGTTGTAGTGACAGCTCAGTGACCCTCAGTATGACATTTTATTAGATTTCCACATCTTATATAAAAAAAGCTCATCAGCTTTCCACCTGCCCTCCTACAATAAATGAAAATGTAAAGAAATGGTTTACCAACTTGGAGAGCATGGTTGGCTTGGCTGACACCACCAGACAGTTATGAGATTACTTGGTATAACAAAAATGAAACAGGACTTATTGTCCAGTGTCTGTGCTTGTCCTCATAGTCATGTTCCAAATCTAGTAGATGCCTTGAATAAATAAAGGACAAACTACACAAATATGAAAGGATTAGTTCTCAAAATCAAGCTCATTCATGCACTGCTGTGTACTGGATTAAAAGCAATTTTACGTTGTTTTTTTTTTTTATTCAATATTTTATTTACTTAAAATATTGTCTTACATATTCTGGTTTAATAATTTGATTATACTCTTCTTAATATTACGAATGTATTTGTCTGCCTATTATTAGATTATTTAAATTCTTCAATTTTAACATGTTCTCTCTTAATATTTATTTAGCTTCTGTTTACTTAATCTTAATCTTAATAAACATATTAATTAGATCATTTAGTTCATCTAAGCCTCATTGTTTCGTTCATTATAATGCTTACAGGTTAGGGTTAGGGTTAGTATTTCCTTGCCACTGTCGCCCAGTCTTGCTCATTGTGTTCTGGGCTTGGAAAATAGAAGGTCATAGAAATTTATAAAGCTGCTTTGAGACAATGCTTGATTGTAAAAAGTGCTACAGAAATAAAGCTGACTTTGACTTTGTGTGCACAGTTATGAGTCCAGCTCATGCAATAACTGAAGAGGGTTTATGTGTTATTTGGACATTAATGGATACACATTGTGCCATTTCAACATTGCAATTGTAATTAAATACAGAAAAAAGTGGCGACACTTTGAATAGCCTTGCTTTATCGTAGCATAGGGAAACATAAAAGTTACCATTAATTAGCATTTCTCATAATGTTTCTCATTAGATGAGTTTCCATTCGATGGACATGAGAAGTTTGTGATCTGTTACATTTGTCTTGTCATTTGTTCCTTCATAAGATTTAGAAGGTATTGAAAGGAGATTGGAAGACCAGGAGGCTGGTGCCCCCACACTAAATAAGCATGTATCCTGTTGACTACGAACGTAAACCTTCTATTTTTCTTAAGTTAAACAGCTGACCTAGATTTTTAGGTTCGTATAAAGCTTTCCACAACATATGCATTGACAACAACCCAGCACTGCCAGAGGCATTTGCTTTGAAGCAAATTGGCTACAATTAGCATAACATGCGGCTAAGAAATCAAAGGAAGCTAACGTAGGTTTGGTAATGATTAGCACGGTGGACTTTGAGCTAGTTCCAGCCTCTTATGTCAGTCCACCTAGCTGGATTCGGGTGATGTTTCCACACATAACGTTGCTTTTTAAGTTGCCCAATAATTCTGAAAAGCAGAGCTGCCAAACCATCAAGATGAAATAATCTGGCCGCATCAGACTCAGTGACTCAGATTTGCTGTGGTACTCCTCCAGCAATAAAACACAGCCTAGTTTTTTCACCAAGTTTGATTGAATGACATAAACACTGAACACAGTCTGCTTGAACCTTTTTACTGAGAAGCTGCTTACACCTGCTGCAGCACTTTTGGAAGATTTTGTCCTGATTTATGGAACGTGAATCGATATTGCATAATTGCTTTTTTTCCAGTTAGTGGCTCATTGGCTGTCATAGGTAAAGGTCAAAAGGCTCTGACAGTGAGACAGTACCCTGAGTTTTGCTGGTCAGGGCCCAGGCATACACATTCCCAGCCCAATTACTTGAATGAGCCTGGTTTCCTTGATGGTGGAACGAGCCATCCCCTCCCTCAGACAAAGCCAACAGGGTTTATATCGAGTTTCAGGCCAGTAGGCAAGAAACGAATATTCTGATATATTCTGAAAGTAATCTATCGATTGTTGATACAAATAATGGATTATTGGGTAGGGATGGGCCGATCCACATTTTTAAAGTTCCGATCCGTTTCCAGTAAGCAACTGCTGATACAATTCTGATGAGACTCTGTTTTTACTGTAATATTATGATTTTTATTGTTGGTACTGTGTTTAACAAGACATGCTGCTTTGCCTTTCAGCATCTCCAGACTAAAGACTAACTGCTAATGAGTAATAGTATTTGCTCACTCATTTGCTCACATGCTCATTGGAACTGATGCCATTATAAAGTCGGATCAAACCCTCGAGGTTTGAGGCATTTACACTAACAATAAAGATGATTATCTTGTTCAAAAATTCACTTTCGTGCTAATGCAAAATATACTGATTTCTTTCCAGTCAAACTTAAAATCCACTCTTAAGCCAGATAGTAGCAATCCAGTTTGTGGAGAACTAGCTTCTGAAACTACAGAGTGTTTCTAAGCCAAGGAAAACTCTCCTCCTAGTTCTGCCCAATTTGAACACACACCTGGGTTCGAAGTTAAAACTGTAAAAGTCAACGTCGTTGCATCTCCATTCCAACTCCACTTACGATTCATTAGCATTTCATACTTTTAAGATTAATAGAACTAACTTACTGAGCTGAAATGGCTTTATTGAAAGCTGACATCTGCTCATCAGAAGCTCCTAGATGGAGGAGGGATTAAAGAATACTGTAGTACAGTGGACAACCTTGTTAGGAGCTAAACCTGAAATGCTCTCACACTTGAGGGATCTTCTTCCTAAGGCTGACATCTGGCTTCTCACCAGTAAGTGCTAATGTAAAAAAATTCATCCTTGGAGCGAGAAACATGCGTGTTGACGTCATCCACTCATCGACTATTAAATTATTTGGCAACTAATTTGATGGTTGATCTTAGTCGACTCGATTTAAATTGCACCCCTACTGAAACTTGATCTCAGGTTTAAGAGTGCTCGTTTTTGCTTTTGTAAGTGCAAAACATGCATGTTTGTTCATTTAGGATTGGTTCCCGCCCTGCGCCCTGTGCGGGTCTTTGTTTGGACCCTTGCTCTCGGATCAAGTTGATATGAAAAAGATTGAATGAAGGATGGAATTCCAAGTCAAGAATTCTGGCTCTTAATTACAACAGTATTCTGTACATTTCTAAATGGGTAAAAAAAAAAGAATGGGTGAAAAAAAAAGAGTCCCGCAAAAGAACCAAAACTGTGTTTTGCCCATCCAGAGCAAAAGTACATTTTTACCTTTACTGATTTGTAACGTGGTTTTCCTCTAAACACTGAACAGTACCAAATGACTTTAGAAATGACAACTAGGCTATAGCAGTGTTTTTCATTTTCATTCAAGATTTTAAAATTTGTTTCATTAACCCATTATTTCGATTATCTTCTTAGACATTATTGCAAGAGTTCAATAGTTTTCTGATATTAATATCATTTTTATTATACCGGTATATATTATCTTTGATCAATGTGAAGCACAACATTTTGGCCAGGAAATACAACAGTTGCTGTGTAAATCAAGAAATAGAGCTACTCCTAAGAATCCTTTGTTTTATTCCTTATAAAATCATTAAGGGTTCCTCAAAGCATGTTATGTTATTTGAATTTTAGATTTTAGATCTTTTAGATTTTAGTCCTATCAAGATGGGATTAGTTTTACATGATGAGATATGCGTTACTGCACCACCAGGCTGATGCGAATCCCTCTCGGATTCATCATAATCCTTGGTAGGATTGGATTAGTTTATCAGGGGGTTGTCAGTGATTGGATTTTTACACATCTTATCAGTGAAAAATCTCTTCAAGTTTCTAAATGAACATATTTAAGCTATTAAGGCACTTTCTCTGTTTACACTTGCTCAGCTTTATTGCACTTCACAACATTTATTACCAGAGAACTTTCTTGTTTGTGGGGAAAAAAACGAATGTGTAAATACTTAAATACTTAATGCTAATGGTAGCAGCATCACTTTTTGTTTTTAGTTGTAAAAACTTGTAATGCTTTTCTCATAATTGGCCCTGCCCTCCCCCATATTCTCTCATCTTCTCTTAGTTTTTAGCTCAGTAGTCCAAGTTTTTGATCTGGGTTTCTCTTGCATTTTCTCCACTGTTTTTTTGAATAAAACTTGATATTGGGTTGCTCGCATATTGATAGATATTGGGCTAAAAAGTAACATCAGAACATCAGTTCATACTAGTGATAGACTGAAAGCATATTGATGTTGTGCATATTTAAATCTAAATTAACACTTTATAGCTTTAGGCAACATTAAAATCACCCCTTCAATCAGCAGAGAGTATCTGTTTTTTCGTAGTTTTTCTCTAATTAATGACGGAGTAGTGTCTAGTTGAACAGTTTTGTGACTCTGTTAAAGCCTCCATTGTAAATTTGGGAAAATCTCAGACTGACTTTGTGTGCTAGAAGACCCAGGGCGAATAGCAGGGGTCACAGATCTATTGTTTCAACGTGAGGCGACATCTGCCTGTGAAACAACAGAGATATGCACACGGGCAGGACTAAAATGATCACAGGGCTTCGAGTTTGGTGAAAAACAGGTCAGTTTAACTTTTTTTTTTGAACTGTAATTTCCTGTAACAAGAAACTTAGTACACCACATTTAGTACTGTTCTGATAGAGCTAGTCTTATTCAGATCATTCAGATTCTTCTGTTTAGGCTGATTGCTCAAATTCATTTATTCATTCATTCATACAATAAAATCAATGGTTATAATCCAAGTGAATTGCTTTATATAAATAATGAATTGACACAGTAAGCTATTGTATTACGAGCAGCTACCATGCATATAATTATCTACTTTTCCTCATGCCCACATGGATTCAGTAGGTTGTAATAATGAGTAAACATAATTTATTGGCTTTCAATGAAGATAATGAAGATAACATGACTTGTAAATGTGGCATTTAGCCAGAAATGCACCATTTCCCCATAGTTCCTATGAGTCCTTAATAACAGCTGGAACATTTTCAGTCCAGAATCATTTTGCCTTGATGTAAGGCTTTTTATGGTTACGCTTTGATTTACAGACCAGATGTTCTTCTCAGGTTTAGTGGGTATCAATAATGAATCAATACTTTGTGGAAGTGGTTATGATGTCATGCTGGGATTGTCTGGAGCAGACTCGATTAGTGTAGCTTGATAGTATACTTGCACTGAGGTGTACAGACAGTATTAAAAGCTTTTTTTTGTCCCAGGGTGCACAAAGTATTGAACATTCAATGTAAGGCAATAAGATGGTGCTCTATGTGTGTGTGCGTGTGTGTGTGTGTGTGTGTGTGTGTGTGTATATACCCTGTTTGTGTTACACTGTGGGGACCAAATGACATCATGAGGAAAATGCTTTCTTACAGCAACTGCCGCTTTTTTGTGAAAATATTTAATTTAGGTTAATGAGGTTAAGGTTGAAGGAAGGTATTGGTACATCATTATTTAGCTCCGGTAGTACTTGTGAGGATCAAATGGTCTACGATGATAGGAAAACCTGGAATTTTGACTAGTAAGGACTTTTTCCAGTCCTCATTTCTTAAATTGCATTTCCAAAAAATGCCGACTACTATTTGAAAATCCAAAGGTGTCAAAAGACTTGCTTTAGGTTACTGTGCTTAAGATTAGGGTTCGGCTAGGTGCAGCTGTAGCATTGATTAGGTACATCAATCCTTCCTTGTCATTTATGCCAGTGGGAAGTCTCACAAGGATAGCAAGACAAGCATGTGTGTGTGTGTGTGTGTGTGTGTGTGTGTATACCTTGTCATTCTATACATGTGAGGACCAAACAACCTCACAATGATAGGAAAACCTAGGAATTTCTATGTAAAAATCCTGTCTGTATACCCTGTCTGAATATAATGTCTGTCACTAAACTGGGCATTAAAGCTAAAAGAAAAGAAATGAAAAAAAAATAATAAAATAAACAAACAAACAAACAATAGTTGCAGTCGTATGTCAGTCACCTTAGGGGTGAGGAATCTTTAAAATGATCATATCACGGTTTTCTTAGGCTAGATAACTGCCCACGATACATATCACAGTTTTTCTCTTATTGCCTTTCAAGGATAATTTCCAGTCTTACTAATTTCTCTACTCTTAAAAATCTAGTTCCACTAAACAGACATAGGCTGGATTTAAACACACCACTGTATATCACCACTACGTTCTTGGTCCGGTAATATCATAACATAGAATCATTGTCTAATTTAATTATCTAATCCTAATCTATACTCTGTTTACACCATGAATCATTAGTATGGTAAAAATGTTTGAAATTCAGACGTCTTTCTGCATTTTTTTTTTATTAATTGGAAAATTGCATGTTAGAAAAGTAGTAAAGATTATCCTCAATTTATAAAAAGTAACTAACTCTCATTTTTGGCGGTTTTGTTGAGTATAGGATGCTCGGTCAGGCATGTCACGGCATCAGTAATCTTTAAATACCTTTATTATTGTTGTTGGATTCAGCTCTATTTTTGGCTGTCGCACCGGTGTGTGGTCTTGTGCTATCTGGCTTTCCGCATAATATTTGAAGCGCTTCCTTTTTAGGGCGTTGAACAGGTATGCTGTGTTTCCACCAGACGTGCCAGTCGTGTCTTGCATGCCTTGCATAGTTTTCTGATGTTACATAGTTACACAACATCTGTTGTTTAACATCCATTCAATAGAACAGATGATGATTTTTTTTTAAATGTCAATGGCTCCTGTGTTGCTAAATAAACTTGATTAAAAAATCATTAACTGTCTCTTTCAGGGCAGAAGCAAGCCGGACTAGGAAACAGAGTAACATCTGGTTTTTAAAACACCTTGCGATGCCATGCGTGCATTTATGATGCAAGTAAAACAATCAAATTTTATACGACGGTTCACCCTTTTAAATCATTCCCACTATGATTACTGGAACTGGGCTGTCTTCAAATACCTCTGCCAAGCTGCCACGGTTGGGCCCTTGAGCAAGACCCTTAACCCACAACTGCTTGAATTATAAGACTGTATCAGTTGTTAGTCGCTCTGGATAAGGGCATCTGCTAAATGCTAAATATCACACACCTTACGCCACATAACAAATGCAAAGGTTTACACAACCAAAGCAGAGACCAAACTAAAATTCAATTACTACCCATATTTAGACATTTTATAACACAAACCAAAGTTCAGGCACATTTTCAAACTATAAGGTATTACAAACGTTGTAGGTCATATAACAATAGTAAGATTTCGTTTGAATTAGCAATACTGCTTCATTCTTAAGTTTGGTCTGGTAGACATTAACAGTTTTTTTTTAGAAAATCAACAAAAGATGACCAGGTGTGCCCAGACCTTTGCATGAGACGTTTTTCAGAATGTTTAAGCCCCAGTTAAGCTTGTGCGGCGATGCATAGCAACTACCCAAGCATGAAAGGTCATTGGGAAGCTCTAACCCAATGAGCTACAGGTGGAACGATGCCTAATTAGGTCACTTCATTCAAAGCTTAAGTCACTGTGCATTCCATAGTCTCTTGAAGATCACGAGGAGGAGGGAGAACGGTTGTTGCCATGCTGCGAGCAGCCTGCTCATGCCAGCATTGTCAGTCAATCTTGAATAATGCATATCCAGGGTGTCCAGGATACAGAGAAGCTTTCAGAACTCGCCAAACAGATTAGCACCAGTTTGTCTCCCAGCTCTGACTTTTAACCTCGCACAACGTATTTAGGGTCTTTGTAGCAAAGAACGTTAGCCACTGGCTAACAACGGAAAGTCAATGCCTTTTCTGTTTCTTTTGCCTCATTGCTGGAACAACATGGAGAACATAGCAGAGGTTCGATTAATCAAGGAGTTAGCTCACTGGCCCAGTTTAATTCTGTTGGCATGGACGGTCTGTCCCTGAAAACTCCATAAAAGAGAGAAAAGTAGCTTTTATCAGGTGGTAACGTTCAGTCAACTGTGATTCCAGCTTCCCAACAAGACATTCACAACCTGACAGACTAAAATGTACATCGAAGTGTACATTGCTAATCCTGACTACAAAGATAACTTAAATTTCATTGTGTTGCAAAATGTGACTACGGTAGCCTAGCGGTTAAGGTGTTGGACTCTGGGCCTGATGGTCCAAGGGTTCAAATCCCATCTCTACCAAGCTACCACAGTTGGGTCCTTACCCACCATTGCTTGAATTATAAGACTGTATCAGTTATAAGTCGATCTGGATAAGGGCGTCTGCTAAATAATGTAAATGTTACAGAAATAAACATGAAGGAGAGTGAATGCAACACAGAACAGAGTAATTTCAAACAACAAATTGCTGCTACTTCTTTTATATGGACATGGTTTTATAAAAAAAGGATGGCAAAGATCAGAATGTCAGTTATGCAACAGATCTCAAACACAAACACAACTTAACCTTTTTTTAACACTACAAAAATCCTGTTGAATCTACAGAAAAGGTGCTATATTGTGATACGTATCGTTAATGGGATATGAAATATTGGTCCCAAAAAACAGCCCTATTTCAAATGATCAGTTTTTCTTTAGAATGCCGAGTCTAATGCTGGGTTTGTCATTTGCCCTTCGGCTTTATTCACCAGGATCAAGCATGTCCAATGGTGGATAAAGTACACAACCCATGAGTTAGCAACATTAACATTGCGTTAAAGTAGAGATACGCATGGTAAAATATTACTCCGGTAAAAGCAGAAGTCTTCCTTTAGACCCCCACATGAGTAAAAGTAAAAATATTTGCCTTCAAGTGTAAAAATAAAAAGTATTGAAAGTAGAAGTACCATTGCTTATCATGTCATTAATTAATCTAATAGGTCAAAACAAGTGTAAAACAAAGTCCAGGCTATGTCCAGAATATAGGGTTTTATGCTGTATAACATAGTGTTTTATGAAACATGGGCGGCACAATGTTCAATCCCAGGGTGGAGTGTCCTCCCTGTGTCTGCGGGGGTTTACTCCAGGTACTCCGGTTTCTTCCCACAGAGACATGCATGATAGATTAATTTTGTTAATTAATGCCTCTAAATTGGCATTGACTTGTGTGTGGATATATATGACTAGTCTTGGGATGAACTTGTGTATGGATGCAACCTCGTGTGTATCGCTGAGATGGCCAAATACGTTAAATAATTCAAATAAACAAACAAACAAACTTTGAAATGTAGTAGATTTGATGTAAAATGTCACCCGAAATGGAAAAACTTCAGAAAAGCAATTGTATACAAAAAAAAAAAAACTGTTTTTGTTCATCACTGATCATGTCAATATACAATAGAATTACTAGGCTGAGATTAGTATCGTGGACTGGGTGTGGAAAAAGCAGACTTCAGACACGGCAAATTTGTTTACTTTATTCCACAGCCCCTATAATACACATTACTGGAGTACCAGCCCTGATAAGGACTGTTTACCAGTCAGTGTAACTGTAAATCCACTGAGACACCAGTCAGCCAGTCAGCTCACACATTCACCAGGATGGTGTCATGCACTACTGTTACTTACTGAATGCATTGTAAACACACTCTACAGTACTGACTGAGCACAGATACACTTTAATACATACAACACACACATCGTGAGCTTTTATTTAATAAAAAGGACACACAACTAAAACAACACACACAAAAAACAGGAAAATAAAACAGTCCATCGAGCCACGATTCGGCACTAAAGCATACATCATTGTCACTATATTATACCAGTTTTAAATTAATTTCATTCAGCAAATAAGCTTGTATAATGATACACTCTACTTTCGTTATGGAAATGAATGCAGGGATGTACAAAAATGAAATAATCTTTGTTACATCCAGCTTTGTGTAGACAGCGAAATTTACGAGCTTGTTCCAGAGATAAGTACTAATGGGAAAAATACTTTCAGCTGAACAAACGAAGAGAAGCACAAGCTGTTACCAAGCACTGGTTGTTGCCATACACACAGAATGTAGTGGGGCGCGGCTATACCCCCTGTTTATCAATCAGTAATAGGTGCACAACTGTGCATAGCTTTAAGTCGATTAAATGCTAAGTAGATAAAGCGATTGAATGCTTAAGTTAACTAGAAATAAAGAACAATGCATGCCATGGATGAGAAATCAAGTACCAAATAATACTAAATAAACATTACTTGAATTTTGTTTATGACATCATTCTGATGCCTTTGTTAGTTTAATGAATGATTTTGCTTTAGTGCTCTTATATTTCCTTTTGTTTTGTTATACGTTTTTTATGTGCATAAAACATAGAGGTATGACCTGTCAATACTCTTACTGACATCATCAGCTCCTCAAGCTTTGGAAAGATGCTGGGGCATTATGGGAAATGTAGTGAATGTCGTAAATTTCATTACCAAGTCGTGTAGCTCTGGCCAGCAGGAGGAAGCACGAGGACCATATTAATGGGCCTGATGATGTCCCTGGCTGAAGGCATCAGCTCTGTGCTTTAAGAGTGGATCACGAATGACTATACATGAAAAAGGACGTCTGCAAGCAGTGCCATACCTTGAGAGACTGAAATGGCCTACACTATCAAGGCTTGTTTTTTATGTTTTAGAGCAAAATCAGCGCATCTCTCGCGTTAAACACAGAGTGAGCTCTAGCGGCTGGCAGTCGGACCGCAGAGTTATGATGGTTTAACCACAACATTTGCTGGATTCCATTAATCCAGCTATCATTATAAATAAGTATGTAATATTGGAAGCTGTCCCAGATGGTTATTAGACTACATGGTAATTATCTAAAAGTCTAAAAAAAAAAAATACTGTTTTATGAGACTGGGGAACTTTCTAACCAAATCTGGATCAAATTATGATTGTTTATTGCGATAATTCTTCAGATGATAATCGTTTGTCTAAATTTCCTAGCATACTGTCTACAATAGGAGCCTAGATAATTGGAAAGCTGCTTTGACAATGTGCAATTGTTAAAAGCTCTGTAGAAAAAACAACAACTTTGACTTTCATTAAGGCCACAAAACAATGCGGCACTTATGAACAGTATCCATTCAGGGAATAAAACAGAATAAAAGTTTTTATAAAACAATTGTGAGAGGAACATCTCAGTACTGGAATAACAGAGTTTAACAGCACGTTTATGTATGATATATAACATGGGATAGTATTTAGACTTTGTATATAGTTCCTGTGTTGGTGTGGCCCAGCTCCAGGGCACCAGGTTTCCTTCTTGGCGCTGGATGTTGTCGATGTAGATGTTGTTCTTACTTCTTGGAACAGGGATGCCCCGTACAAAGACCTCAATGCGGTCTGTGAAACAGGATGTTGACTGAAGTAAATTTTGACAGGACATTACCATAATCATCCACACAAACACGAGTACATAGCACAAAAAGTCTAGTTTTTTTTAGTCCCCTAGTTCAAATGTGAGTTCAAATGCAAGCACACGATTGTTAGGGTAGAAGGTGTCTGTGAGGTGTTGGACAGGACTCATAGATTGAGAAAAGGTGGTACAGTGCAGTGAACGTTAACGATTGGGAAAAATGAGTATTGCATTTGGAAGGGAAAAGGCCATAGTGTGAAGGAAGTAGCTAAATTTGCAGGTGTATCAAAGCATCCCATTCTACACAAAATTCTCAGTTGAATAGTGGCCAAAAGATTAAACTGAGGAACAGGGACCGAATGAACACTCTGCTCCATATGTTCACAGTATACAATTTCTTGCAGAGTGGCACACAAGAGGCCTTTGCTCACTTTTGCTCACAAAGTTACCTGGTTACAGTGGGTGAAATAAACTCTAAAATTAGACTTTGTTCATGACTGGAAATCTCTGGTTGGATTAATTAAGTGTTTGTCCGTATGTGACTGATGCACGGAGTGGTGTTCATAGAAAATCTCAAGACCTGCATACACGATGTGCTTCAAGCTGGAGGAGGTTCTCTGTTGTTTTGGGTGTGTTTTAATTATATGGAAACGGGTCATTTGATTGAGGTGTACATTTGAACCGCAGTGCCTACATTGAGCTGCTGGACACCCAGGTTGAGCCTGATGTTCAGTCTCTTACCAGGGAGCATTTCTATCCCTGTATTCCAAGATAATTCTGATGTTCACAGGGCTGCAAACGTGACCGATTGGTCACACATCTGGAATCGGCCACAAAACCCTAAGACGTGAATCCACCTGATAATCCGTGGAACTACCTGGAACAACTTGCAAAAAAAACTGTTAAAAACCGAACATTGATGTTGTCTGCATTCAGGTGTCCACTCTGGAACAAATCGAATTGCAGCTGTATTTATATAAAAGAAAACCAGATTTTTATGATGTCTAAACTTAAAGCGCAATTGCTTGCGTTTGTATAACAGTACAGGCCTTTTCTCAGAAAGCCACGGCAAATCATTTGCTCTATAGTGTTAGGTTTATCATCACTGCCGATCAAATGTGTTCCGGCTTTAGTTCTACCTTTTAACACGCACTTTCTGTTTGCACTTCACTCGTGCTGCGAGAACCCAGCTTGCCTTAAGAGGCCTGAGGGGGTGTGATGTGCTGGGGCCTGTCCAATTCCCCCTCCCTCTCGATAATGCACCCCCGACCAAACCTAATTAGAGTGGGCCTGCCTTGGGTGGCGGCTGCATGTCGGAACCTGTGACCCCACAGAGGCTCCTGAAGGCCGGCCTGAGTTTTCGTGCTCACCTGAGGGCAAATCGAGATTCGTCAAGGGTGTCAAGGAGACGGCGCTTCTAAATGCTGCTCTCTTCATTTCTCCCAGCCCTTTCCACTGACCCTGAACAGATAAGAAACAAATAGCGTGGGTGTGGGTGTTTTCAAAACAGTGCTGACAGGTCCGCCTGGGTTTTACCTGGCGCTGAAAGACGAGCTGATGCCTGGTCTCAGGTGCTCTTACTCAGACCGAGCTGAAAGGTTCAAATGTAAGCAGGCGAGCAGTCAGACTGTACTGCAAAAATACCTTTCGTCAACTCAGGCAGTGATAATAGCCGCAAGCCTGGCACAGTAGAAGTGTGCGTGTGTGTGCGTGTGTGTGCGTGCGCGCGCGCGTGTGCGTGTGTGTGTGTGTGTGTTTAAACGCACTGGGTGGAGTTTGGGTCTGCATTTTGGTGGATTTTGGGAAGACTTTGGAAGATTTATGATTAAAGCAGCTCAAATGTAGTGTTTGTTTTTACTTAGTTTTGCATTAGTTACACAATATGAAAAACAGGCTTTCGGATCTTTTCCCATACAAACAGAACAAACGTCTATTTGAAGGGCAATCTGAATGGTTTTCTGCAAGGCAGGTAGTGGAATTATCACACAGCATCTATCACATTACATCTTAACGTTTCCCTAAGGTAATAAACATGATTTTTGAGCTTTTTAAACCGTTTAAATAAACACACTCCTTACACTGCTCACAAATCAGTTCGGTTCAAGAAGGTTGAAGAGTTCACAGTTCCGTTTTCTCAGACAGAGCTGTGCACATTTTCGACGTGTTGACAAAAAAAAAACAAAAACCTTTAGTTCCTCATATAAAAAGACATGACTACAAACTGCTTTATAGTGGGCAGCGCAGTGGCTCAGTGGGTAGCACCACTGCCTCGCAGCAAGAAGCTCCTGGGTTCAATCCCAGGGTCGGCGTCCTTTCTGCGTGAAGTCTGCATGTCCTCCCCATGTCCGCATGGGTTTACTCTGGGTACTCCGGTTTCCTATCACAGTCCAAAGACGTGTGCTAGGTTAATTGGCATCTCTAAAGTTGCCCTTACTGTGCGAGTGTGTGTGCGCCAGGTGGGCACCAGCTGGCCCTTGTCCTCGCGGGGATTAAGGGATTAAGCAGAAGATTATGTATGGATGGATGCTTTATATTAGCTTCAGCACATTGTGAATAAAACATTTAAGATGATTTTGATTTTGAAGTAAAGTGTATCAAAACTGTAACAATAAACTGAGAGCAGGATATGCATGTTGGAAGCATGACATATGATTGCTTCTGGTGCAAAAAAAAATGCAATTTCACTAGATGGCGTAAGAAACAAGAATGCTTAATCCAAGTCGATGACGCACAGTTCCATTTTTGCATCGCAATGCATTGTGTCACGATGCAACATTAGATACTTATTTAATACGACTGCTCAGGTGGCGCAAGAGCTAATCCGCTAGCCCACCACTGCTGCAACTCGAGTCTCAGTGTCTTCTGATCGAATGCAGTCATGATTTCGATGAAATCGAGATGGTAATGCAATGATACACGTGAATACACTTTCAGCACGAACCATATTCTGAGAGTACTCAGTACGATACTCTCATGCAGATGCTGGACAGCTGATTGAGCAGTACCAATAGACTAAACATTTAGCATTTGTTTTTTATTTCAATACAGCCTTTAGGAGAAATTCAACGTTTTAGTAGATAAGCTCTGTTTTCATGATTTTGTCCAATTGTATGTTTAAGCATGTTTAGGATAGGCATAATATCAGAATATCATATCATAATATATATTGCTCACAAAAAGTAGGGCATATTTCATTATGCGATATTTCGCTTTGAAATATCCCCTAATATTTGTGAACAGTGTATATTATACTGCTTGATTTTATTTGTTAGAACACATCCACATTGTAAAACAGGGACTACATGTAATAATAATAATAATAATAATAATAATAATAATAATAATAATAATACTAGCACATCCAGTACAGGTTAGAAAAATAAAAAATAATAAAGACAAGAAAAAGCTTTGTCTCTTGTAAAATTGGTCTCTTATAAACTTTTTAAGCGAGGCTTTCTCATTCTTCATTTTCTGCTTGAACAGCTTCACCGGCTACTAACTAGTCCAACTTTAAATTGGCCTCGTAAACACATCATCTCCATTAATTAACCTTTCAAATGCTATAACATAAAATTCTTCTCGTGAACCATTAGGGTTTATTGGAAAATTAAACCCAAATGAGTCCCAGAAGTAGACCGACTTGTTGTCTGAATCAGTATGGTGTAGATCAGGCAACGGGAACAGTCGTGCTAAAAGCAAGATTCTGTGCTCACTGAACCATTTTCGTTTGGAATGGAACATATAGCGTCGATCCGTGTCCTGTTCAACCACGACACAGTTACCAGATTTCTGTTTAATCTCCTGGTATTATGGGGCCACTGGAAGGAAAAACAACTCCACAACATCACAGATCCTCAACCATACTTAAGAGTGGTGATTACTTTTTTGTATAACTGTTCCCCTTTTACACCAATCCACTTAGAAGCTGTCTTTTGTCTCATCTGACTAGAGTACTAAGTAAGAGGTCCCGGACCATCTAGCGAATTCCAGGTGCTTCTGTTTGTGGTTACATAAAAGAAAAGGCTTTTTCTCTGGCACGCCTTCCAAAGCGTCTGTTGGCATAGTGGTAGAGTCTAATTGGATTTACAGCCTTGCTTTGGGAATTGTTTCCATCTTCTGAAAAGGGGTACTTGGAGGAGTTTTCCCCCCTTCTCTGACCATCGATCATAGTTTATTTGGGATCAAAATGTACATGCATCTTAGGTTCAAAACAGCTCAAGTTCTTAATTTCAGTGGACATTCCAGGCATGTAGCTATTATCTGATTGATTAAAGTTAACCCATATACAGGACTGCGCAAAAGTCTCAGGGCATCATTGGGTTTGTTGTATAGTGACTATAAACCCAAAAATTAGTTTTATATTAACTCAAATTTTGAGCTTTTGAATATTTTAGCCTGTTCACCCTGTTCCCCTTTGGAAAATGTGTGTATATATATATATGTATATATATAAATAGCTATACATAGAAGCTACATTTTAGCTTTTGTTTAGTTTTTTGGCATACTGCATATAAATCTGTTGTCTTTTTTGCTTGTATTGTAATAAAAAGACTGAGACATAACCATATATGGGTTTTTTTACCAACAGTAGAACAAAAAGTTTACTTAATCGGCTGGTGGCCTAGGATTTTGCACACTACTATATGCGTCGTTATCATTTGTGCATTCGGTCAAGTTTGCCATGTTGTTGAACGACAAAGTTTCTGTTGCTCAACAACTTCTTGAAGCCTTAGGGTTTTTTCAGAGTTCAAGAAAGAAAAACAGTTTCTATGGTGCAGGACAGAAATACACAGCATGCTACAAACCAGATCCAACAAAGCCAGAGGCATTTTACTTTATCCAAATGTTATCTCAGGAAAGCTCAAAGCCCTTTCCACCTCTGAGATGTAGCGCAACACTAAAACTAGGTCACATGTATTTCTTATCCTGACTCCTAACAAGCTCTTATTATTGAGAACCAAATGCTTTGCTTTGTTTATATCAATAGTAAGAGCACACAACGTTAAGCCGCACGCTTTGCTAAATCAAATAACTAGCTGGATTTGCGCAGAAATACGAACACACAGCACCCCCGTACTGTGCTGAATCAGCGGTCCTCGTAGATTCTGATTTATGATATCTCACTCCTACTGTCTTTTCATTGATAATTACACATGAGACACAACGGTACAGAACATGTTAGCACAGCGTGCTCCGAACAGGAGATTAAAGGCAGCTAGCTTCTGCTAAAGAGTGAACCAAATTTCTTCCCATTTAAAAGGACTTGATTTGCAGACATCACAAACGTGATTTTACACAACTTGGATCAGTTGAATGTTGCTGGATCCTTGGGCAAGGCTGTTCACGAGAATAAAGAGAACTTTGTTGTTTGATAACAAAGACAGAGACTGCTTTTTATGATAGAAATTAAATATTTTTGATTTTGATAAACATATCCAAGTATGTCCAGAAGGTCTGAAAATCAGTGGGTTGCACGTGTTCGTTGTCCATGACATATGCCTGCCCATACCATACGCCATCGAATTTGAGCATTCGGTTGCTGGTTACGGCTGTCCTGGGACGGTTTCTGGCGGGTTGTGCAGAAATTGTTTGGTTATGTAAACCGATTGTTTCAACAGCTGTCTGGGTGGCTGGTCTCAGATGATCTTGGAGGTGAAGATGCTGAATGGGTAGGTCCTGGACTGGCGTGGATACACGCGATCTACGGTTTTAAGGCTGGATGTATGGCCAAATTCTTTGGAATAACTTTGAGATGGCTTATGGTAGAGGTTCTGGGGGACAGTTCTGGGGGACAGTTCTGGGGGACAGTTCTGCAGATGGCCTTGTGGCGTGTGGCATTGCGCTGTGTGATAAAACTGCACATTTTAGGCACCTGTGAGGTCGATGCATTATCTTGGCAAAGCAGAAGTGCTCACTTACACAGATTCAGACAAATTTTGAACAATATTTGATAAAATAGGTCTTTTGTGTACATAGAAAAAGTTAGATCTTTGAGTTCAGCTTATGGAAAATGGTGGTAAAAACAAAAGTGTTGTTTGTTTAGTGTATAATAATGTCATTTTGGATTGGACTGGATTAACCGTACAGTCAGTCGCAGCCGACTCTCGGTCACTTGATGGATCATCGATCTCCACACATTTCTGCCTTTCGTCGATGTGATCCATGAAGTATTTCGACAGGATAGTTGAGTAGTTTGCAGTTGCTTTCTCCACCCCTCCCCGTTTATCCAGGCTTGGGACCGACGTGCAGCTGTTTCCAGTTACACAGCTGGGGGGTTTTACATACACAAGTTAATGACAATTTAGAGACACCGATTAATTGGACTGTGGAGGAAAGTACCCGGAGACCCACGCAGACACAGGGAGAACATGCAGACTCCACACAGTCACTATGACCCAGGCCGCTCCACCCTGGGATTGAACCTAGGACCTTGTTGTGTTCGGTGAGGCAGCGGTGCTACCCACCGAGCCACCGTACTGCCCCAATGTAATACTAGTCATCATAATAATAATAATAATAATACTATAACTCTCTAATACTACTACTAATAATATACTATTTACCATTGTTAATCTTATTGTTAATTCATTAATATTTCCATGTGAGCAAGCAAATAGCGCCAGGTGAAAGGATAGCGGCTAGAAAGGATAGAAAAGGCCCAACACCAGACGGTCACAGGGGGTCTGGAGTCTGAAGGATGAGAAGGTGAATCTGCTAGATGTTGGCCTTCCCAGTTGCGGAGCAATTTCAGTGCTCTCCACACTAACCTGTACTCAAAAACAGGGGCAAAAGTGTAAGAACGAAAGCCTCAAATGTGCAATTTAACTTAACTTCATTCTTAAGCAAATGAAAAGTTTTCCAGTAATCATTTTTGTGCTTCACTTACATTCATTACATTATTTAGTAAATTCATTCAATAAATTGCCTGAAATGTTAAATACTTTAGCTTACTGTAGTTAAATGTAAGTACTGAAGGTAGTATGCACACTATGATTCTCTCCAGCTTAAAAAAACAAAATGTTTTCTTGTGCGTGACGTAGGAAGTCACATGGTGGAAGCACTGGGAAACGTTTTGAGGAAAAGCCATGGTCGCCATCGTGTACAGTATAAAGCTTGTGTAAGCCAGGCAGCACCACGCTATATACAGTATACTTTAAAGTCCTTGTTTTACAATAAAATGCAGCTTACAATGGATTTGTCAGAACGCATCCCCGTTGTAATCTGAGGAGTACCTGTATTATTTAAAAATGATGTGCTCAAGTTGCGCAGCAGCAATCCACTAGCCCAAGAACCCAGAGATCAGACAGCAGTGCTGCTGGAGTTTGTTTCTACACAGTGTTTCATCAATGGTCGCTGAACATTGTAGGCTGGATTATATTGGACAGTGAATTATTCACAGTCCAGCGGTGAGACTGTGGCCAGCACAAGACACATTAACACAACATTATATCAGTGTCACTGCTCTACTGAGACTGATCCACCACCCAAATAATACACGCTCTGCGGTGGTCTGTGGGGGTCCTAACCTTTGAAGAGCAAGATGAAAGGGAACTAACTGTAAGCAACAGATTTCAGATACTTCAGCCTGTAATTGTAAAACTACAAAGTGCACCTGTATGGTAGGAGAGCTGATAAAATGGCCAGTGAGTGTAGAATCAAGTACACAGTTTTAATGTTTTGGCTGGTAGGTATCACAGGGCTGGCAAGACTCACTGTTGCAGCACTGGGGGATGATCCCCCTAAGTCAGACACTGATGCTGGTATGCTAATATTTATCACGTTAAATCAGTCGTCAGATTTGACAACAAAGGCAAAGACCAATGATGTTATTCTGCACAGTTACACAACCGATTGTTTTTGCCAGGCAAAGGAATAAGCACAGAAAAAGTAAGGGAATTGCATTACATTTTGTGCTTCCATTCGATGTCTCATTGTGTACTGTGGATCAATTCCCCCCACATAAAACTAAATGCGAGAGCCAGCGTAGCCCACACACTGAGAGGAAAGAGAAAAGCGAGTGCAAAAGAAGATGGGACGTCGAGTAGGAGGTGTTGCTGGGCCTGGCCCAAGGAATTTGACCAAACCGAGGGGATGTTTGAGTGTCAACGTAATGGCAGGTGTCCACCAAAGAACATGCACACCAACGGACCCTGAAATGAGCTGGGCTCAGAAAAGAAAAGATATTTGATATTGTGTGGCCTGTTTCTCATGACTGAGCATGAAGAAGCCATATCCGACTGGTCATCGTTCTTCGGATTTACCAACTCCAGCGCTGACATCATGAGAGCCACTCTCTCAGCTCCCAGAGCTGGGCATGTGGCCTACAGCCGCTGTTGCACCCACTTTTTCAGCCATTCACACTGCAGAAAATTATAAGGTCATGTAGCCAAATGCTGTTAAGAAAGCAAGCCAAACAGCCACTGAGTGACTCACCCACATTGGAAGTGACATTGACAGAGAGCCTAGTGGTGTTCCTCAAGGGGCTGTGCTACATGCCAGAACAAACAGAAAAAAGGAAGGGTTTATGATGATGAGCCGATGGTAATTGCACCCCAATAGCACTTTGATTATAGGGGACCAAATAAGCATGGTTAGCTGAAGTCACTGGCAGAATGAGAGCGAGAATGAAGTCATACGCACATGTGCTTATAAAATACGCTGATAAAATACCTGATGGCCACAGGAGCGCTTTTGAACCGTCTACTTATTGCCACTAATTGTAATAAGCATTGGAAGAGCTAGGAAGTGCCAAGACAGGAGTTATTCCGCAGATGTTTAGCAGTGCTTAACATCACTGTGCAGATTTAAGATGCAGTTTTGCGCCGCTTAACTACGTTTTACGTTTAGTGAAACAGGTCGTTGATTGAAATGACTGTTAACCGCCCTTTGGTTATAGCCACATAGTCTTTTCATGCTGTAATGAAAAGCATGATTGTGTGTCGGACTGCAGACTGGGATTTTCCTCACTATGTATCGACACACCTGTAAATTCAGCTACTTACATTTACATTTACGGCATTTAGCCCTTATCCAGAGCGACCGCGCTTGGCGGAGGTGGGATGTGAACCCTGGACCATCAGACCACTGAATCCAGAGTGAGTCAGATGGTCCAGTACCCTAACCACTAGGTTACCACAGTCTCTGCTCCTTCCTTCACACCATGACCTTTGGCATGACCAAATACTTTACATTTGCTTTGTGATCCATTTTCCAAGCATCAAATGGATCATTCATTGCACTGTACCACCTCTTCTCATTCTATGAATCCTGTCACATGTATTGTAGCCTGATCATCCTCATGCTACTCTTCATATTACTACAACCTTAAACACACAAGGTGACTACATTTTTATCTGGGGAGTATATAAAGAGTATTTTCAAAAAAAAAAAAACTGCAAACAAACGATACATATGAGGATAGCTACCATCCAGACAGCATTCAAAGTCCATGCGTATAATACATATTCAGGAAATACCCAACCCTGTGGCTCTGCAGATAAATGGCCGATTCAAAATTGAGCAAGTCTAGGGCGACAGTGGAAAGGCAAATCTCCCTGAATGTTGAAGGAAGAAATCTTGGGAGGACCAAGTCTCAAAAAAGAACCCATCCTCCTTGGGTGGCCTGGATGGTAACTGAAATAGTAAAATCAAGTAAATATTAACAATTATATTAAATAATGTAAAACCTTTGAGATATTGAGTCATCAGTGGGAAAATCTTTGGAGGCACATTGTCTCCTGATAACTGAATGATGGAGAGAGTTAACTGCACTCTGGTGTGTCCTGGGCATGGTGAGACTGGTTTCTGTTTCTGGTTTCTGTCTACTGAACCATTAGAGTGATGCTGAGGGGGAGGAACATGTAAGTTTGTGGAACTGGAGCTGGATACTGGAACATCAGCTCGGAGAGAAAAGAGAAAACGTAGTTACTTATTGGTTAGTAGCACAGAGCCTATTATCAATAACTGATCCAGCATTAATTGGGATTATTTTAAATAAAAGCAAGAGTCCACTTTAAGATACCTATTGAACACACAATAAATTCCATGAATTGTGATTGTTTTAAATAATTGCCATTAGACGGCTTGTGATAGTCCTATCTACAAATATATTTTTTTTATTGCTTGTGGCAAAACAAAACAAAAACTTTCATACAAAGTTCATAGAACCAAAAACAGCACACCTGCTGAGCCGATCACTGAACAGCAGATTCAAAATGGAGGAACCGTCATCACCTCTTGATCGTTGCAGAGATTTTATACAGTATCACCCAACCGACTGTAAGTCGTTCCGTTAACATGCAGAGACACGCTTTGCAGTCAGTCAGGAAGCTGTTTTGGATGGTTTACATGCCTTACTTTTACAGTGGCGGACTGTGCATGATCCAACTAGGACTACATTGTGGTGAATATGAATGCCACAATAAATCAGTTTAGAGCAGATTCTTATAGCAAACAAACCAACGCTGCAATTATTCACTTTCTGCATTAAAATTCCTACAGTCATGCAGGCACAGGCCAGCGGCTTCAGGTACTTTTCACATCAATACTCAGAATGTGGATAAATAATCCCAGGGAGTTTGACCGTGGCATAATTGTCGTCGCCAGACGACTGCAGATATCCTGGGCTTACCACTCTGTACACTTATGAGCAAAAAAGCATTTCATAATGCACATCATGTCAAACCTTGAGGCAGTTGGGCTTCAGTAGCAGAAGGCCATGTCAAATTGGGTCAGCACGGTGGCTCGGTGGGTGGCAAAGACAGGAGTGTTAGGTAAATTGATTAATCAAAATTGCCATTGACTTTGCCATTGTGTGTGAGTGTGTGTATATATGTATATAT
>JAUZST010020740.1:0-59923 GCA_034779995.1 Parotocinclus haroldoi
ACCTTCCGTCTGAGAAAGCTCCACAGATGCTCCATAGGGGTTTAGGTCTGGAGACATGCTAGATCTTTACCCTCAGTGCCTTTAGTAAGGCAGTGGTCCTGCTGGAGGTGTGTTTGGGTTGTTATGGTGTTGGGATACTGCCCTGTGGTCCAGTTCACACCTGGGACCTTTTAACGCTAACGAGTCACATGATTCCGGGGAGGGAAAATGCCTAACTGGGCAGAATTTAACCATTTTCATTCAGGGTTGTGCTCAGTTTTGTTTAAAATTTACACTATGTTTTTTTTTAATTTTTTATCTTTACTGTCAACCCCCGAAAAGAAAGATAGGGCAGCTGGGTAGGCACTTCCTCTTACGCCCTGAAGAGTCAAGACCTTGTGTGGAATCAGATCACACTGTTACGTGCTTTTTTTAATCGTAACGTAATCATTTGAGTGGGCTGTAACTGAACAGAGGAGGCCAGTTTGGAACCATGCTAAGCACCTATTTATACGTATTTATAAGTATTTACATGACGCGTAACGTATAAGGAAGGCGTGCTGCTTTCCTGATCCCCAAATGCCATTTACTTCTACGAATATGTTGTTTATGATTACACAGAGATGGTTTCATCGTGGTTTTGATGTCTGAATGAAATCCTCAGTCCTCTAACTTGAAGACCGAAGCAAATCGGGAGCGGGTTGATTTATGCCGAGTGCTATCAGTCTATAAGTATGTAACAGGGCTAAATGTTATTCAGGGCTTTTGTTTCGAACGTTAGCGGATTGCTCCGGGGCTCTGGCTTCATTTCAGAGATGGCAGATCAATTCCTGCATTGATTTGGAGCGAGAAGAGCTGGCGGAGAATCTCTGGAGTCTGGGTTTAACTACACCGCCTGCGGCAGGCAGGATTCATTATGGAGGATGAAGCTCGGGGCAGAACAGGGGGTTAAGTCTCGTACAAACTGCTCGTTGCGTTCGTTCTCGGCGTCCTCCGGATCGGATTCAGCTGGCGTATGGATCCAGGAAGGTCACGGAAAATTCCAGGTCAGAGGTGCGATTGATCTGGGTCGTTGCCTGGTCTGGCAGAAGGGTTTGGAACTTCATCCGCATTGACGTGATGGTTAGAGGTCACCTGAGATCGGGATGAAATAATATTGGCTGAATCGCCCGTCGGAGCTTAATGGTTTATAAATGGAGCTCATAAGCACCTGCACGAACCCTCAGACTGAACTCTCTGGCGTTTTTTTTTTTTTTAATGAAGTGGATCCTGTAATTGAATTTGTCTCGCTCCAGTATGAGCTCATAAGATGATTATGTCACACAGCTGGATGTAGGATTACATCACAAAGATGGATTCCGTCAAGGTTTCCCTTTCCGTGCGAGTTTTTCTTTACGACGGCGGTAACTTCAGGCTCCCGCGGGTGGCGTTGCACGTAAATACGTGCAGGACCAGCACAAACGAGGTCCCGTTCGGGTGCCGGATCATTCGCAGCACTGCAGCGTGTTGTACTGGCACGAGTGGATCAGACACAGCAGTGCCGCTGGAGATGCTTACACTGTACACCTTATTGTTGCAGGGATAACAGCTCATCTGCTTGTGTTGGTCATCCTCTAATCCTTCATCACTGCTCACGGGATGCTGGTGGCAGGTTTCAGGCCAGCAATGGCACTGAGGTGTTTAAAACTCCAGCAGCACTGCTGTGTTTACTAAAACAACTACCGAATTTCTAAAACAAAAAAAACGACAAAACATTTGCCCGCACACTCTCTGTTTGAGACGGACGGAAATTACGTAGAACCAGTTTTTCTTTTTCTACTTCTTGAACTTCTTCTTCCTGCTTTTTTTTTTTTTTTTTTGCTAATCACCAAAAGTTTGTGAGACTGAACCCACCAAGATAGCCTAGGGCAGAGCGAAGAAAGCTTAAAAGCCCTGACCTGTTCGATTCGGACTGTGAAACGCTCTGGGTAAAAACCGTCTCAGCTTCTCTAAATTCTTGTAGCATGAAAATAAAATAACTTTTTCCACATGCACGGTTTGAATGAATGATATCAGTCGACAGCTTCACCGACGTCCACCATCATCTTCCATCTGCGGGCGCAGCAGATTCTTCATCCTTTCACGGGAAAACAGCTCATATTGATTAGATGTCTCTATGGATCAGTCTGATGGTCCGAGAGTGATAAAGCCAACCTCCAGCATCACCGAGAGGATTGAGACGTTCAGAACGGTGCATCATCCAACCTCAACCCTCTTATCTTTTTTACCGTAGAAAGGCCTTGCGGTTTAATAAACGCGTTTCTTTGGCCTCCCTGAGCACGCTGCGCGTTCATCGAATCCACGCCTCTAAAAAATTCGATCACGTGCTACCCTACTGCTTCTACATTCATGATTTCACTGGGCTGACAGACGCGAGGATTAAAGCCACCGATCCGTAAACATTGATTAGGCGATGGCATGCAGCACCGCAACAAAAACACCTTCCAAAAGTTAGAACTGCATTGTTAAAAAATAAATCCATATTCACCAGCCTTCGAGCCTTTACGAGCCTGCTCTAAAACTCTGGAACAATCTGGAATTAGATCGAATTCTGTCCATTATTTACTATTATCCCGGCTTATATTTTATATTCACGGCCAGTCTTAACGCCCGTCTGATCAACCGTCTGTTCGTGTTAAGCTATGAGGTCTTGTAGAAGTCTAATTCAGGTCTGAATGACAGAAAACAAGCGCGACACCTGCTGACAGGAAGGAAAAGTGCAGCCTTGAAATGCAGGAAGCAACATGGTAGCTTTTGTGTTCATTTCTTTATTTTACCTCGCTTTTAAACACCTTTGGCTTTTCACACTCAACACCACAAAGATATATGTGTATATTCGTATATAGCAAATCATCGAAATCATCGTCCATCATCCCCTTTTAGCAGTCACCAATCTCACACCAAGAGGTACACTACCCAAAAGTAGCCTCTTAGATCCTTTTTATAGGGCAGCTCTATAGGGAAAGCGATTTGACTAATCAGAACACTGCCAGAAAGAAGTGCATGCCGAGTACTGCCGGTTCCTCTTCATTTTCCTCTTTGCTGATTAGTGATATGAGGGACACTAATAGCTCAGCGATATGTGCAGGGCATTTCGTGTTTTCTCTCATGGCAGGGCTTCGAACGGGCATTTTTTTTAGCATGCTGCTCACCCACACACAGCAAGGGTCTGGCAGGAAACGTCTCCGTCAGATTCACACACTTCCTTGGCCTCCCCGGTTGCCAGTTTTACCACCCCCCGCCCTTCTTCAGACACGGCAAGCCGTCCCCTTGTGCGATACCCGATCTTTCCAAGAAGCAGAAGCGCGTCATTGGGCGTTACTTATAACACAAGACTGCAGTACACTGAATATCTAAAAAAAAAAAAAACATTTCCTTTAAGGAAAACAGTTTTTATCATGCTCAGTTAAGCAGCAAACCTAATTCAGGTATCATAATAGCTTTTCTTGAGTCACCTGTTGGGGTAAAATCATCTTACTGGAAACACACGGAACATCCACACAATACTAATAGTAACTTATTTATTGTTTTGTTTTTTTTTTTGAATATTTGCTATAAGAACGTAATCCTGTTTCAGTCTCATGCAGAAGAGAAAGTCTTTTTCTTTTTTGTATCACCTTTGGCTTATTTGGGACAGCACGGACAATGGGAATCAAATGGCAACTCATTGAAAATAAGTCTGGACGGGACAATTTATGGCTAGAAAAAAAAAAAAAACCTTTAAAAATGCAAAAAAATCACGACTGGGTAAAAAGGCGATTCAGCAAATGTGTGAGAAAATGATTCATTGCGTTCAACGATTCGGAATCTGGAGGAGCTTCAGTGCATAAAGGGTAAGGGAACAAGCCTAAACTGAAGAGGGGTGATCTCTCTCCGCTCCCTCAGAACGGTCGTTCATCAATGTCTGATAAGGGATTACTTTATCCAAGCTTTATCAAGCTCTACAATACAGAGTTACATTCACAAACACCGCTTAAAGCTTTACTGTACCAAAAAACAAGCCTCGCGTTATAACCAGGTCCAGAGACTCCGCCCACTCCTCTGTGCTCATCCAGGACCATCACCATGGAAACGGGGACTGTGCTCAGACCAAAGGAGCATCCAGACTGTTATACGTCTAAAATCCAGGCTCTATCATGGTCCGGGGTCGGGTCCGGACCCTTGATAAAGGTCGTTTACACTTCTGTGGTGCAGCATTAATGCAGAAAAGTACATCGGGATTTTAGAGCGACATAAACTGCCTTTAAGACGACCTCTTTTCCAGGGACGTCCCTTCATTTTAGGGCCAAGACAAAACACAAACAAAACCACACGCTGCACCTATTATAAAAGGCATGGATGTGGAAGGAGAGGGTGCGGGTACTGGACTGGCCCGCCTGCAGCCCTGGCCTGTCCCCAAAAGTATATGTGTGAATAATTCAGACATGAAAAGCCCTTACGGTTAAACATCTTGAGATGTGTTTGCATTAAAAACGGAACAAAAGCAAAACCTGAAACATTAAATCACTTCGATTTCAATTTGCTGTTTGTCTGCTTCATCAGATTATGCCGGGGCAGCGAACGATAACTCTGCTCTCCTTTCACACCCCAAGGAGTGCGAAATTGGAATTATTACGGTTGTGATGTTCACCTTTCCGTCCTGTTTCTTTCACCCTCAGTAAACTGCCCGGTCGTTTTGTTTTTTTTCCATTCGAAGAGCCAGCGTTGAGCGTTGCATCGCATTGGCGTTCAGATTGGGGTTCAGAGTATTACCTCAAGCACAGGCTCCTAAATTACTGACCGTAATTAGTAATAATTAGTAGTGGGTCACCTGGAAAGGAACCTAAACTTTTGGCCAAGGAATGCATTCGACAGAAAACGACCCCTCCTTCCTTTCTTTGGAAAATGAACAGCTGAAGAAGTGATCAAACATTTGCACCTGTTCCTGTAACGGTTCCTGGGGCATCCGAAAAGTTCTCGAGGCTCCAAGCTTAAAGTTCCACCCAAATTAAAACAGGAGAATGTGGGGCAGTTTGTGAAGGGTTCGAACAGCAAAGCAGCCAACATATTCCTCAGTTCCAACAATGCTGGAAGTTTCTATTCCTGTCTCTTTTGATGCAAATTCCTGCAGTGCTAAGCCGGTTAAATGTACGGGAAGTTCCTAAAAGGTTCCTGAAAACCTGTCCTTGGACCTGTCCTAAACAGTTTCCTCAGGTGAAAGCTCAAGAAAGTTCAAAAGTTTTTTTCCTCCGAAATGTGCCTGGACCTCCCTGCGGTTTGGTTCCTGAAGTTCCTGGTTGAGCTACCAAATTGCAGCCGAGCGCCCGTGTCATCTTAAGAGGGTCAAACGATGTATTTAGGTTCGTTTTAAGTTATGTTTATGAAATGAACCTAGCAAAGTCGTCTGTGGCCTTGCTTAAGATAAAACATCGTTTTATCGAAAAGTCTGAATTCCGAATTCGGCGTGATTATCTTGGGCGCTTAGGGAGCAGCCTTAATGTGGCCGTAAATAAGACGTTTAATCCGAGATTTTAAGAAAGACGTCCGCCCTCGGGCTCGGACAGAGGTGGAACGTGAGCACATACGGCATTAAGGAAGGCATTTCGGAAAGGAAAGGGCGCAAAATGACATGACGGCCATTAAATATTTAAAACAGCCCCGACGATTTCCTGCCGAAGTTCAGCGGCGAAGCAGTAACGTAACTCCCTCTTGCATGTTTGCACTTCCAGTCGGAGGAGGCTTTCGGTAATGTTCTCCGCTCGGCGGCGTCTCGGTGCGATGATGGCGCTGCTGATGGTTTGGATGATATGATTTTAATGAAGCAATAAGGCATGGTGTAATTAGTTTCAGCCTCCTCGTCGATCGAATTATGGTACACGTTTCAATCTCCAGCCTCGGCTCCCGCTTGAGCGTCTGAAAAAGCCTCGAATAAGACATTATGAAAATGTGCCACGAGCATGGATTAAACATTCCAAATATCCCGTTCACCATCATCATAAAGCCGGACCCCACGAGCCAGGCCTCGTAACCGGATTGAAATGTACATTTCAAAAACCCCTCCCCTCCCCGTCCCTCCCCGAGCATCCCCCCCACCACCACCACCACCACCACCACCGACCCCCGTCCGTTTTTCTACCCTGATTAAAAACCACATCTTGTTTCCAGTTCTGCATATTAATTAGCTGCTTAAATTACGCCGCCGACTCCCAGCGCTGAGAGTTTTGTCTAATTAATAACGATAATAAAACCCAGAGATGACGGATTTCACTAATCCTGTTGCAGCGGCACAAACGCGGCGCATGCTTCCGAGTGAAAATGTCAATGGTTATCCAAACCGCACCAGTGTAATTATGTTTCATTGTGCTACGCAGATGAGTTCTAATACCGCACAGATTAGACCGAGGTGATGCAGAGTCAAGTGTCTCGCTGTTAAAGCCCTATCGAGTGTCTTTGTCTTCGCCCGGGATCGGCTCAGGCCGCACGCGATAAGCAGGAGGGGTGCAAAAACTTTTACACCCGCCAGACTTTCAGCATTCGTCGCGTTCTGGCCAGGGCGACCCTAGAAAAATGTCTTGCGAATGAAAGTTCCAGCAGTGTGTACTATAAAAAAAAGGAAAATAAATGTTTTAATTATCACTGGTTCCTGGAAAAGTGCCAGTGGAACCAAATCTAACCTGGCTTTGTAGCTTTAGCTCTTAAAAAGGTTCCTGTTGTGGAAACACGCTGAATAGCCCTGGGATATATTCTTGGACCCATAAACAGTCTCTCCAAGCGGAACCAGCCTTGTAGGTTTTTTTTTAGAAATGTGACTCGAGTTCCAGAAAGGGTTCCAGAAAGGGTTCCAGAAATGGAAGAAGCCCTGAGTTTTTTTGGGCTTGTACACCATTTGGTCTTGTGCGATCTTGGGTTCCTGAAATGATTCCTGCATTGGTAATGGCCCTAAAGTTTGAGTTCCTGAAAGAGTTCTTGGTGTGGAATATTCAAAATGTAGCAAGTGAAATGATTTTAATTTAATTTAAAGATTTAAGGCAGTTTTCTTCTGATGGACAAAGCCTAACTGGTAAATCGTTCCTACTAATTCAGATGAAGTTCCCGAAAAGGTTCCTCCTGCATAAATGTCTCAAAATGTGTGACGTCCCTACAAACGTGTTCTTTGATACAAGGTTCCAACAGGGAAAATTAACAAAACATGGACAGGTTCCTGAAAAACCAATATACCCATGGAACCAAACCTAATCTGGTTAAAGTACCTTTAGCTCCTAATAAGGTTCCTGTAGAGGAAACATGGCAAATTCCTGGATCGACAACAATAGAAACGTGTCCTTTGAGCCCTAAACAGTTTTCTCAGATGAAACCAAGCTTAAATGATTAGAAACGTGACCGGAGTTTCTAAAAAGGTTCCTAAAACGGCCGTAGAGGTTCTTGCAAGAAAAGGTTCTTAAGGTGGAGGATGTTGATATGTTTACTCTAGTGGAAACCAGTTTGGTTTTCAGGTTTGTACGCAGTTCGTTCCTGTTTAAAACCAAACCTTAACTATTTTCCTTTTAGTTCCCGAAAAAGTTCCTGCAGTTCTCCGTCAACATAAGAGCTTCTTGGGTGGTGGAAAAATCCTAAGCTTAGGCTAAGATAAAGATTAAATCTTAATCTTATCGTAAGGATCTCTCAACAAGAGGTACAGTCCCCAAAGGTAGCCTCTGAGAGCCTTTTTATAGACAGTGTTTTCTATCTTGGTTATTGTTTTTTATTTTGTTTTTGCCATCGAGTGCAGACCCTGCAGTACAAACATGTCTAATGCTGCTCTGAAAGGTTTCGAGATTTATCTGAATGAAAATGTGTCCTGGGATTTCAGGGAATCTTCCGAAGAGCGACAGGAACCAACTTTGGTGCTGAAAAGGTTCTTTGAACTGTACCTCGCGTTAAACCAGCACTGGGCAGCAGAATCCAGCCTAGCAACCGGTTTTATTTTGAGCGAGGTACATCTAAATACGTCTTTCAGCACAGCGCTGAGGTTTATAGGCAAATTGAATAACGCATAAGTCATAACCTGCCGCCTACGGAGCAAACTTCAGGGAGAAAAGCGCTGGATTGGGAAAGAAGCAGCACTTTGGGTCAGTGCTGGAAGGGGAGAGAATACACAAGGTCAAATAGGCACAGTGTACAAAAATAAGATCACGATACGGCATTGTGTCAGGAAGCGATGGAGGACGATTAGCACAGAGGCACTCGGGAGGTTTTGTTAAAGACTGGATCAACATCATTTTTGGACGATTCAGGTTTGTTTACGAGGTTATAGATAAAGAGACACTGGAAAAACAATAACCTTAAACCGAAATCTATGACATATTAACAGGATAATACCTTATTTGGACTCGGTTTTGACTCGGTCTCGAGCTAAGGTGGACACGGAAATGTCCCGGTTTTACTCTTGGCCCGGACTCGATGCGTCCCGGTTTTGGTCTGGATTCAGACTTGATGTTCTTGATGTTTTGGCTTTCCCTTCGACTCCATGTGCAAGACGCTCTTAAGCTGTAGAAGAGTTTTAGCAAACGGGGAATTTTAGGCACTGTTGAACTGCAGGAACTTTTTTGGGAACTAAGAGGAAAATGGTTTAGGTTTGGTTTTAAAACTGTGTACAAACCTGAAAACCAAGCTGGAGTAAACATATCAACATCCGCCACTTTAAGAGCCTTTTCTCGTAAGAACCTCTACAACCTTTTTTAGGAACCTTTTTTAGAAACTCTAGTCACGAGTTTTTGCTTGGTTCCATGGGAGAAAACTGTTTAGGGGTCAAAGGTCATGTTTCCACTGCAGGAACCTTATTAGGAGCTAAAGGTACTTTAACCAGATTAGGTTTGGTTCCATCGGTGTATTGGCTTTTCAACGCTGAAACTGTTCTGCTTGTCTTTTTTGGGTGTCTTTTGTCTATATCTTACACCGCCCACAAAAATGAAGGGGTTTTAATTTCATTATTAATAAAAGAAGCTTTAGATTTTATTTTATTAAACGAGATAATCAGAAGAGCAAATGACAAGTTAAAGAAAGTTGCTTGATTACATAAATGAGATTTAAACTCATAACTATGGTCATTGAGTAGTAAGGGATTTATTCATGGGGGTGAATTCAACAGGAGCAGATCAAACTGGACCAGAGTGCCCCCACATTTTGGGTGTATGGTCACCGAAGAGTGTCAAAACACTCTTCAATTCAATTCAGTTCAATTCAAAATGTATTTCTACTGTATAGCGCTTTTTATAACGGAGCATCGTCTCAAAGCGACTTTACAATCTTATAGGATCTTAAAAGGCCAATCCCAAATGGAACAAGCCTGGGGCGACAGCGGCAAGGAAAAACTCCCTGAATAAAGAAGGAAGAAACCCTGGGAGGAACCGAGACTCAAATAGGGGACCCGACCAACATGGGTGGCCTAGGTATTAAAATTAAGTAAATACTTAAAAGGATATTAAGGTAATAGTAAAATTAAGTAAATAATATAATTTAAATCAATAATAATATGTAAGTTGGTAATAAAATAAGTAACAAAATAGATTTGAAAACAAAATAGATTTTAAAATCAGTCCTCAGTGGGAGGTCCTTGGAGGCACAGCGTCGTCATATTCATTTGGAAATATAAACTCCTTTTTGTGTGCAGTATATATACGTGTGTGTGTGTGTGTGTGTGTGTGCAGGCTGAGTGATATTTATAGGTGAATAGGTAAACAAAAAGAATAAATAAATAAACTACTGCCGATTTTAATACACACTGCAAAACATTTTTTTTTATGTTTGAAAGTATAGTCATTCAAAAACATAGGTCTATAAATTGAGTTTACGAAATCAAATCAAATAAATGATATATAAATCCAAAATAAAATTAATTAGCAAAGATTACCTCAGGCTATAAGGCACATATGAAAGAAGCAATAAAATCAGAAATCAAAAAAAAAAAAAATGAACGAAATGCATTCTATTTTTCGATCTGCAGATCCTGCAGTGACTTTAAGAACCAAACATAAATATGATGAACTGCTCCACATTTTAAGGCTTAATATTAAACCATTAATACGTGCAAACGTTTCCGTGCTTTGTTTGTTTTTTTTTAAAGCTCTTATAAGCTCAGAAATGTTCGATTGAAGTCCCGTTCCCTGCGAAGGACGCCTGACTTTCGTTTTATTCCGAAAATCGGAGACGGTTTTCCTATTACTTGGGCCCAGCCTGTGTTTATTCAGTGTGTATTTCGGGAAACGATAAGTAAAGATAAAATAGCTGGTGTTTTGATGGGATGTAATTTGGGGTTGTGTAGGTGAATAAATGGCGGTAATTAGCGTGTTACGGAGCTGACGGTGCAGCGTTAATGAGCTAACACTTTCCATGGCTGAGTCATGATGCAGCTGAAGGTCGGAGTCCGAGACTAAAAGGTAGCGCAGATGAAAAGATGAAGATGCTCCCCACTTTAGCTTTCATGTCTCATAACGTTGGTGCTTTTAAGCATGACGGAGTCCCGATCAGATTTGGGATTCCGTACCTGCACCCTTTCAGACCAGTTAAAGAGTTCAGCGATGGTTTACTCACATTACCCGTTCCATCCATCATCCATTTAACTGTCCGGCTCAGGAAGAACTAATCCTCCTAGGCAAACAGTAACACCCTCATGAAGGAGTTATTTCTAGGTGTGAAGGTAATATGCAAATCACATGCAATGAATTACAATATTAGAACAAAAAATATTAACTTGTACAAATTGAAACTGGAAAATTAAAAGGAGGCTCTAGTTACCCTGTTAAGTCGGCTCTAGCCTGGATACAAAATAAGATACGGTGGATCATGAAGGCTTACAGGTATCTCGTGTTTATTTACCCCCAGATCACAGAGAGAGAGTCCACGGGGGAGTGGCCTGGGTCCTTTATGTGTCTGCCTGGGTTTACTCCGGGTTCTCCGACATGCGTGTTAGGTTAACTGGTGTCTCTAAATTGTCATCGACTTGTGTACGCAAAACACCCCAGCCAGTGTAACCGGAAACGGCTGCACGCCGGTCCCAAGCCCGGATAAACGGGCAGGGGCGGAGAAAGCAACGGCAAACGGTTCCACCATCCTGCCGAAATACTTCATGGATCACATCGATGGAAGACCGAAATGTGTGGAGATCCACGATCCATCAAGTGCCCGAGAGTCGGGCGCGACTGGACGGTTCATCCCATCCAATCTAAATTGGTATTGACTTGAGATGGCCACTGGTGCCGATAGCGGCGTTAAAGAAGCCAAATAAACAAACCAACAAACGATTTGTCCCCAGATGTTACAGATGTGTCTGAAGACACCTCCCACCTGTAGTTTGCACTGAAATACTCAATAGGTGATCCATCTGGCAAACAGGCAGCCCAGGGAGATATTCCTGTTAAACCCTTGCTGTATGTGGGCGAGCGTTATCCTGCTGAATAATGCCCATCGCAGAGTTTAAGAACCGCCATGAGAGGAAAATAAGTGAATCCACATATCACTTATCTGTTAGTGTCCCTCGTATCACTCTTATTGGAAGTGAAGGTTCTCAAGGTCATCACACTAGCAGTCGGGGCAGTGTGCCGGTCCCACAGCGAAGGCAGGACTGAAGCGTCACCACAAGGCCTCCATACTCGAACCCGACTCATTAAGATCCCAAACAGAACCTGGGTTGGTCAGTAAAGACCATGTGGTTTCTGTCCATAGTACTCCAGGTACTTTATATAAACAATGGCTTGGTTCTTGTTCTACATGTAAACAAAGGCTTGGTTCCTGTTCTGTATGTAAACAAAGGTATGGTTCTTGGTCCATATGTTAACAAAGGTAAAGTTCTTGTTCTGTATATAAAAACAGGTTGGTTCAGGTTCTTGATATAAACACACTATTGTTCTGTTTTTTTTATTATTATTAAGATACCAGGATTATAAAAGCCCAGTTAGTTCCAATGTTTTGAACTAAAGAAGAGGACTGATATCTGAGAACTGTTTTCTTTTTTTTTTTTTGTATTGAATTTTAATTCTCTCTGTACATACTGATGGAAATGTTAATTATTTTTCTATTCCTGATTGCTCTAGAGTTCATTTGGTGTAATTGGACGCAGGTGCTGCCGCGTCCCAGCGTGCATGTTGCGTTTCATTTTCATTTTGGCAGAACGTCTCGGCGTCAGGCTTCTCCGAATTCCTCTAACGTTTGCATTTCTCTTTCTGCTTTCTTAATAAAGTCTGACTTATTCCGACCCCCGTACAGTCTTCACTTTCGCCCAACCTTGATGAACTCCACCAAACTCCTCTCTGTGTTTCCCGGGACTGTTGCCATGGAGACAGTGCTTCCCTTGGCGCTTCCCTCTGAGTCGTGCGCTTGATATCCTCTGAGCTTTTCCCCCACAGAACTTTTTTTGTACTTTTTTTTTTTAAAGTCTAGTTAAAATCTTTATGAACTTAATTGACTTGTTAGAAGTTTGCCCGGCTGACTTTGCTCTTCTGTAGCTCACTGTAATGCTTACTGTGAGCAATTTGTTTTTAGTTCTAGCCTTGTTATCCGTCTAGGTAAATGCGCCGCTGTGTTCATGTTAACTCTTGAATTAATTAGCAGCGCTACAGAAATAGCTATTTACATTTACCAGGCTTGTTAGTGAAGCCGCTTTAAACGTTCCATGTTCAACTTTTGGACATGTAGCGATTTGGAGGGCCTTTTGGCGGAAATTTAACCGTACCCCTGACTCGGCCTAATTAACTTAGCCTAAATTCTAATCCTTAACCATTGCCCCTCATAATTCTCACCTTTAAATCCTGATTTTAAAACCTAACTATAACCCTAAAAATACAATTAACCCTAAGTCCTAATAACTCCAAATCCTAATCTAATCTTAACCCCAACCACTAAACCCTAACCCTAAATTCTAATCCAACCATATATCTAAACCCTAACTCAACATTAACCCTAAATCCTAATGATAACTCCAAATCCTATCCTAACCTTAACCCCAACCCCTAAACCCTAACCCAACATTAACCCTAAATCCTAATGATAACTCCAAATCCTAATCTAACCTTAACCCCAACCACTAAACCCGAACCCTAAACCCTAACCCAACATTAACCCTAATTCCTAATGATATCTCCAAATCCTATCCTAAGCTGACCTTAGCTCCAACCCCTAAACCCTAACCCTAAATCCTAATTCATCTAAGACCTAACCCAACATTAAACCTAAATCCCAACACTAACTCCTAAATGTAACGTAACCCTAATCCTAGATCCTCACTGTAAACCCCAACCCTACACACTAAACGTAACTTAAACGTAGCCAACATTATCCTTAAATCCCTATCCCCTAACCATAGCCCACCACTGTAGGGAGTCCCAACAGTGCCTTCCTGCACTTTTGGGATTCACATGAGAACATGATTGGCTGAGAGTGCCAAAACAGTGAACTTTGATACAAACAGGTGGAAGGTCCAGGAAACACTGACCCCTGTGTCTGATGTTTCTATTTCTATGATTTTTTCCCCTGACCTGGAAAAGCAGGGATTACAAATAAAAAAACACAAAATATAAATATTTTTTAAGATGACACAAGTATAAAAAAAAAAAAAATAGTCACAGTTTATTGTCAAGAACTAGCATGATGGTAAATATGGCCCATGCAAAAGTTTTAGCACCTTCCCTGCTGCTGTTTTCGTAAGCACTTTATTAACTTGTTAATGAAAAACGTCAGAATGTACTTTAAGCTGGCTAAAAATGTAAGCCTGTACAAGCACATGATTAGTGACAAATTCTGATATGAGTATCCTGTTAACCTAATCAGAAAACTCTTGAAATCAGATGAGTTAATGATTTATTAATACCCGTGTAAACACACGGCCTGATCTAGGATTGGGTTCGGGGAGATTAGAGGCACTAAGTGTTTTGACAGCAGTTGTTGAAACGTTAAGAGGCGACTGGGACGCGGTGCGGTACAGGGCTGTACGTGAGTTTCCTCTCAGAGCTCTGCTTACAGAGTGACAGCTTCGACTGCTTTGCTTTCATCGCCGAGATGTTAAACCTGAGAATGCAAGCGCGAGAACATGTTGTCTTCAGGGCATTGTACTGAAGATGAGCCGTCATGCATTGTGCATGATCACACACACCTACATACACACACACACACATACACACAAGAGAGAGAGAGACAGAGAGAGTGAGAGTTGTAGCTTGTCACGGAATCAGGACCACAAGCAGCTCCTCAAAAAAAATCTCATCATTTCAAACAGTAGTAAGAAAAATAAAAATATTCCACAGCAGCTCCAGTGGCTCAGAGGTAAGAATTTACTACCCGAAACAGAAGGTCCTGAGGTCCTGGGTTCAAATCCCAGACTGGGCTTACATCATGAATTTCAGGAGGTCAGATTACTGCCTGTACCCATTGAACTCCAGGATAGGCTCCAGACATTGTGCTACTCCTGTGGATAAAACAGTATGGTCCAGGCCCTTGAGTGGGGCAGCAGACTGGCAAACATATTTCGGTTTTTCTATGAGATCATTAATATATAAGAGTATTTATGCACAGCGGTAGCTTAGTTAAGGTAGTTCATTGGGTCTAGAAAGTTTATGGGGACCAAAAAACGATATGCACTTAACAAAAGCTGTTCCAGATTCCCTGAAAATCCCCCCTGTATAAGTTATTCTATACAATAATAGAATTGCATTGTACTAGTGGGAGCTTTTTAGCACGGAATACAGTACCGGAGGTGTAAGCGTAAACAAAAACACGACAAACACTGCACCAAGAGAAAGCTGTGTACTGTGGACTGAATCCTGAATCGAGTTTTAACCGGAATGAGTCAGGTGGCTTGGCTTTCTGTGGTAAAAATGCATTGAGACCCGAATCCAACAATTTCCGAGGTGATCAAGCACCGAGGTACAACTGCAATTACATTTGATTCGTACTTAGAACATCTGGGCTGCCCAAGGAAGTGCTTTTGAGTCATTTAGCTCCCTAGATTTCTTTCTTATAACATTTTAGGAGTTTTTCCTTGCCATCCTTACCCTAGCGTTGGTCTGTTTGGACTGTCAGTGTATTTATATGTAAAGCCGGATGTACAGAATGCAGTTCGGTACTGATGGATGCACTACAGCCACTACTGGTTGCCATATTTGGATGAATTGCTCTATATCTCCAGAAACAGGCTGCATGTACAGTAGAGTGAGTGTTTTCACAGTCTGTATAGAGCTCGAGTCCAATACTAATGAGAATACATCCAGCCCTTCGCTGTGTTCCAAATTAGTGACATATATTTACCTCCAGTCCCTCTGCTCCTTTCTTATTGTTAGCACAAGGCGCTGGGCTGCATGTGTAATCTACAGGTTGCGTTCAGCTCGACCTCCCACTGCGTCTCATTTACAGACAGCACAAGGCTAGATAACAAATGCAAATAAATAATGGAGGGAGTTGCTGAATTTACGAGCACGGCGCCGATCTTACTCCCGAGTCTGATTTCGTGTAAAGATCCTCATTAAGGTGCAGCGTTCAATAACGCGGCGTACGCTGTGACGGCGCGCGTATATGTTATTTCTCCATAGAAGTGCGCATATGTAACGAAGACGGTCTCTGTAGTCCCGCGTGTGCTCGCAACATCCCAGTTTTCCCCCTTCTTAAGTAATGAAGCGGCACCAGGAGCTGCAACGGAAGCCATCAATCTGAGCTAGGCAGGCCTAGCCCTCGGGGGCCCGTCTTTATCGCCTCCGTGTTAATGACTGGGTTTAAAGAGCTAACATAAAACATGTATTACTTAGAACCGATTCGCTTTCACGATCAACTCTTCTTTTTACGACGCCTTTATGCACTTGCAGGCGTGGCAGAAACCGTCCCGAGCTTCATTCGAGCTCGGTGGAACTCACAGTGTGCACAACTGGACGCTGCTTTGTGTTTATAAATATCCCCAGAGAAGGCAGGGCGCAGATCTAAGCATGGCCGGTATGGGACGATCCATTGCAGGGCTGGAGAGGGGGGATAATTGTCCAGTCACCCTCCAGTCCTGCAGACGCAGCCAGATGTCCCTGCATTTGAGGTCGGATTAATAATAATAACCATAAACATAACTGTGAGGGCGCCAAAGTGCGTAAAAAAACCTTCAAGGATGGGGAGTTACCTTTTTTTTTAATCCAACAGTGGATCTTTTTTGTACAGGAAACTTCCATAAAATCATATTATTATTATTATTATTATTATTATTATTATTATCTAATAAATGTCTGCTCCCTTTAAACTCTGAGGTCTTCAAAGTTATGATTAATTAGAGCAGGGAAAAAAAAAACTTCTAACTCTAGACGTAAACAGCTGGGCCAATCAGCTCATCAGCCAATCCACAAGCAAAGGTGGGAGTTTAAGTGCAGAAATCGCTTGCTCGTTAGCTGGCATTTTAACAGTTTTTATTATTATAGGAAATTATTTATAGGAAATATTAACCTTTTGTCTATAAACCTTAGTCTTTTGCTTTCCTTTTTAACCCCACAATCATCGTATTTTCCAAGCATGTTAGATCTTTCTCTGTATTGTGTTTGCTCAAATGTTTTGAATGATTGACTTGTCATTTTTTCTGTATCTTACTGTCCTCTGCGTGAATTAAACGAAATATCGTACTTAATGTAAATATCATCATCTTGTACCGTACGCTGTAAGCTGTAAAAAGCAACACGGTCTTCGCAAAAAAAGTGACGAAAATTTACTTAAGCTACATCAGCATATTTTTTTAAGATAATATTTGAGAACCTTCTGATGAACCTGTTAGTGTTTAAGAAACCTTCCGAGTTGAGCTGAGGGTTAAGAAAGCTTTTCTGAATCCGGGCCGCGTTACTCAAACCGAGCTTAAACGTAATCTTTGTGTTTCGATCATTTTGAGAACTTGCCGTTTACACAATAACACGTTCAGTAAATATTTTAGGGACCTAACCTCAGTAACATAAGCAAAGCCTTTGAATCTTTACTCTCTTTTCCCCAGCGCAATGTCCCCACACGGCATAAAACATCAGCACTTTCTTTCCTGGTGAGGACATTTGGCTCCCAGAACGATCTATAAACTTGTCGCCATCCAAACGCGGACGCACTGGGAGTTACGGCGCTCTGTTACACAGGACACGCTCTCTGCATTTCGTTCTCGCATGAATATTTAATTTGCCGAAGCCAAATGATGCTATGTATAATTTAACGCGGCCATGTTGTTGTCTACCAGTATGGACTTTCCTGTCATTATATAGTCAACAGTATTTATACGACGGATCAGTCTTCCTGCTTCTTGGCCTCTTTCCTCTAACCACACAAAAGGCCAAGTCATTACGTGCTGCCCGCGTGCTATTATCCTCAGCGCTAATGGAGAGCTGTACGCTTCTGTCGCGGCGCTTGGCGCTTGGCCTCAGGTCTGGAGCCGCAATTTCATATTTGTTAAAGTGATATCGAAGCATGTTTTCTTAACGCCTGTTTACTCGGTTTTATTACGAAATTCATAAAGCATAATATATCGCACAAATGGAAGCGTAATGCTCGTCCTGTCCGGTGCATTTAATAACGGAATACATATGCAATAAAGAGGAAGCAAGTGGGTCGTAAATAATCATACAATAAAAACTACGCTAATAAAGACACAGTGCAAAGATCCCACTTATAATTATGCAGCACCGGCAGCCGCGGAGAACAAAACAAAAAGTGATTTTTCTTCGGCATAAATCTGCCATAAACCACGAGCAGATTTACACACGCGTCCTAAAAGTAGACAAAGGGGAACCCGATAGAACAACGGAGACATAAATATTAGTCTTGATCATTCATTTATTGCGGACAAAGATACAATATGACGTACCCGGGAGCGAGTTTAAACACTTTTCAGTGCAAGTGCGTGATGGTAGAAACAAAAAGCTTTCCGAGCAAAAACAGCCGTCGAAGGTTAAAGAGCCATGTCTAAAGAGTTCGGACTAAAACCCACAGTCAGACAGACTGTGTAGAAACTGAGGAGTTTAAAGCCCGCTGTTGGTTCCTCAAGAAAACAAAAAAAAATCCCTGCAAGGGCAAGTTGTGCAATATTCTGAGGTCACGTAGGAACCCAGCGTAACCTCTAAGCAACTAAAGGTCTCAGTCACACTGCTTAACGTTGTTTAAATTGCAAACAGGAAGCACAGGAGCTGATTTTACACGTGTGTAGTGCATCGTGCTTGCCGTGAGATCTGGCGTACATTTGTTCCTCCGTCATGCAGCTCTATTAGAGGATTTTTGTTTCTTTAATGTCTGTTTTTGCATTTAGCGTCATTAAGGCGGGGACACACCGAGTAAAGTTGGGCAGATCGATCCAAATATCGATAATATCGACACCACCGCTTTACTCGTGTGAAAAGATCGATACTCAAGCTATTTCATGGCAGAAAATGAAACTACAGGAAGCTGTAAGGTTTGCAGCAGGGCAGTGGAAACACAACAAACCTCTACAAGCACTAGAAAAATCGTGCAGCAGAAACGCAGAGAAGAGGAGAGACATCCTCCATTCCCTGGCCCTGATTCCCTGATTTGCAACAGATTCATCAAACGTATCTAGAAATGCTGAAAACTGTTCCAAAACACAAAGGGTCGTACAAAATAACTGTGCCTTATATCTTTTCGCGCGAACGCATGTTAGGAACTGAGAGGAACCAAAGAGCAGACAGTAAAAATAGACCCGCTACCCTCAATACGGTCAATATGCAGAAAGGTCAGAGAAGATCCTGATTGTGTTCTTCAGAAAAACCAAACCTGCAGTATTTAAAAAGGCAGAGAAGGTGCGATGACATTTAGGGCAGGTTTTAAAGGAAATGAATTGAATCTGCACAATGGGAAACAAAACAAAGAGGATGGTTAAGGGCGACCCGAATTCTCTCTCGCACAGGGGGTCGGATTTTTACCTTGGGTTCTCCCCGTGTTTCGGGGGTTATTTGTATGGGCATTCTGGTTCCCTCCTAACATCCAAAAGCACGTCGGTAGTTTGACGTACTAAACTCAACCCCTGAATTATTTTTGGATCAGCTTCTTAAATCTACTGATCAAAGTCCCCAGTCCAGACTAAATAAACATTTAGAAGTTAAAAGTTACGCTGGTTCCAACGATATACTGAACTTAAAACCTAGTCAATAAATGATAAAGCAGTGAAAACAGATACGGGACTAATGACCACCCGGCTGGGGTTCAAGTCCCAACATTGCCAGGCTTAACCCACAACGGCTGGTACAAAGGGAAATCTAAAAAAATGTTGGACTAGTTTGGAAAATGCAAGCTCTGTCTCCACAGAGCATAATATCATTAAACGATTCTGAATCTGGAGGAATTTCAGTCCTAAAAAGCCTCCAGTGAAGAGGGGTGATCTCTCTGCGCTCCCTCAGACGACACTGCATCAAGAATGGTCGTTCATCAGTATCTGATAGGAGCAGGTGGGTAAGGGATTAGTTTATCCAAGCTTTATCAAGCTCTACAATACAGAGTTACGTTCACAAACACCGCTTACAACTTTACTGTACCAAAAACAAGCCTCGTTTTATAACCACGCCCACAAGCTCCGCCCACTCCTCTGGGCTTAGGGGCATCTAAGATGGACCGTCACCATGGAAACGGGGTGCTCAGACCAAATAGGAGTACAGATCTTTTTGGGAGCAAAGATGAAAAAGGGAGCATCCAGACCTCTATGAGGAACAAGTCCAAAAGTCAGGGTCTATCATGGTACGGGGTCGGGTCCGGACCCTCGGGAGAGGAGGTCATTTCCACTTCTGTGATGCAGCATTAATGCAGAAAAGTACACCGAGATTTTAGAGCGACGTAAACCGCCTTTCCAGGGTCAAAACACAAACAAAACCACATGCTGCACACATTATAAAGGGATGGCTGGCTGTGGAAGAAGAGGGTACGGGTACTGGACTTGCATGGTGTTGATCGGACCAAGTTTCTTACTTAATCTGAGAGGAGACCCCTTGGATAAAGAGAAGGCCCGCTATATGATTTCCTGCGTTGCTGATCTGGTGTCGATCTTGACCCCAAATGGCTCCATGTTGACGTGATGGAGAAGGTTCTTCTTTGTGCTCGTGTAGCTTGGCTTTCCTGCTCTGTTCTCACTCATTTGTGGCTACACCAATACACCTCGGATGTTCCAGCTGGAGGACAGAGGTCCTGTCCTGAGGTGCTTCATTAATCCATTGATTAGATAACCCTTTCAGAGCGTTACAGGAATGTGCCCTCACCTCTGATCTCCACAAACCTCCCCGTCAGCTCCCTCCATCACCCGGCACACCATAACATTCTGATCCAACCTGCTCTTCAGTCGTGGTTTCGTGTTAAAGCAGAGCAGCTTCTTCTTCTTCTTCTTAAAAGACAAGAAAAGAAAGAAACATCCTGGCTTATGGGTTATTCTCTTTCTTTCCTTTTTTCGTTTAGTCAGTTCCAGCGAGTGTCAGGCCCTGGAGTTTTTATTACAAATAGGGCAGGAGTTCCCGGTTCACGTGCAAATTGGCGATGGCGACTCTCCACCAGTCGTGTCTTCCTGTCCACACTAGGCGTGTCCCAGGTCTGGCTTGGGGGGGGGGGTTGTTTGAAACTCCGGATCTTATCTAACTGCTGGATTTGGATTTAATAAGACCTACCGCTCCCCTTTTTTAGTCTGCATTTCCCTTTCCATATCTCACCAGAGTTTTCCCGGAGTGCTTAGGGATCCGAGAGACGAGCCTCAATCTCATGAACCCGGTGCACCTGGGAGGCAGCGGTCGGTGGGGGAGGTGGGGGGACGGGGTGGCAGAACGTCAGTCTCGCGAGCAATCAGCAGGCAAATGTCACTGACATTAATAACCACGGGGGAACAAAGCAAGCAAACAAAACACAATTAAAAGCCGCATTAAGGAGCGCGACTGGCTAAGACATCCATCCGTCTGCGTCCCGAACGCTGCGATGGGGAGAAACGCCAATCGATAGTCCTCGCCCGCGTCACGTGACCACGGATAATTTGATTTGGGTCTACGTGGGACGAGACGGCCGGGGAGGGGGGGTGGGGGTGGAAGCAGTGGGAGGTAAGCTGTCATATTTGATGAAGCTTGCTTAAGGTCAGGTAAAGGCACTGTTGCTCCCATGGGCTGACCTTTATCTCCAGACTTTATTAATGCGACCTCGTGCACGGCGGATATTTCAATAGAGAAAACAGACGCTGAATAAGAGCTTAGGCTGCTTTAGCGGGGCGTTACGCTCAAACAAGCTTCTTGGTTAGCATAATTCGCTCACATCTGACAAGTCTAAATTTAAATTCAATTCTCGTCCGGAGCTTCTACCTAAGAACAAGAAATCAGAAAAAGCTGCGACAGTACGGAAAATGCAAATACCAGACGTCAGTACTTTCTACATCACTACTGCATTTCAGGTCTATACAACATGGTCCATAAAGGTCAGGACTGCAGATGGACCAGTCCCGAAACCCTCGCACCTTCCACAGCCAGGCCTATGTGATGTGTAGAGCATTTTTCGAGCTGAGTTTGCACTGTATTGTTAAAAAAAAAAAACATTTTCTGCATTAATTCTGCATCTCAGAAGTGGAAACGACCTTTACCGAGGGTCCGGACCCAACCCCGTACCATGATAGAGCCTGGATTTTGGACTCGTTCCTCATAACAGTCTGGATGCTCCTTTTTTTCATCTTTAGGACAAAAAAAGATCTGTAATCCTGAGCACAATCCTTGTATCCTCCGAGCTCATAGAAGTGGGCGGAGCTTGTGGGCGTGGTTATAACGCGTGGCTTGTTTTTGGTACAGTAAAGTTGCAAGTGGCGTTTGTGAATGTAACTCTGTATCGTAGAGCTTGATAAAGCCTGGATAAAGTAATCCCTTACCCACACATCTGCTCCTATCAGATACTGATTAGTCTGAGGGAGGGGAGAGAGATCACCCCTCTTCAGTTTAGGCTTTTACGGACTGAAATTCCTCCAGATTCGGAATGGTTTAATGATATTATGGTCTGTAGAGACAGAAACATCTACAGTAAATCCCTACCTATCTTTATGAAAGGAGCATCGTTTATAAACAGTTGTTGATGAACCGGAGGGAGTTCCTCTGATCATTTTTACTCATTTTTACTCAAACACTCAGCCTTTCCTGGTTGCTGCTTTCGGACCAAATCATGATCAGAATCAGCTGTTTGAAATCACATCATTATTTAGTTCTTTTAATTCAATTACTAGCTCTAAATTTCCCCCGTCCCAACTTTTTTTGGGAACGTGTTTTCAGGGCTGAAATGCAGGGAGTGTGTCAGGGGGTGAAAAAGGGTAAGTTCAATTCAAATTTTACTACGATGATGAAAAAGTCCGGTCTTGTTGTGAGGCATGGTGGAATAGCTACAGCTTTTTATTACAAAGTTGGCAAAGATCCATGGGGGGTAAGCTAAACCCAACCCACGATCCTACCACCACCGTGTTTCACAGATGGGGTTTATCCTTCTGTAAGCATAAGGCTACTCATTCACACACAAAAAAAAAAAACGCTCTGAAAACACAGCTCCTTGTTTATGGTTCTCTCATTAACATTAGCCAACGTGAGAGACCTTAAGTTGCTTAGATGTCACCCCGGGTTCCTTTGTGATCGTGCAGTCTATTGTATGCCTAGATAAGGGAGTTATCTTTACTGGTCCGGTAACGGTGCTCTTGAATTTCCTGCACAACCTGACCAGGAAATGCTTTAGTCCAAACTTTTCGTAGAGAGCGATTCGTGCTGTGGTACAGTTCCTCGAAAGTGAGCCGTGAAGCTTAACTGTTAACCCTAGAGGTTCACATACTTTTACCACTCACATATATGTAATATTGGACCACCTTTCTCACCAAATAAATGTCCAGGCGTAACATATGCCATATTTTTCTCGGACGTGTTCTTTTTATCCACGTTTAGGACTGATGGTACCACCGAACATCACGCAGAATGCCATTTCCACTTTTACTTTGTTCTTCCAATTTAGTTCCATCCAATCCCCCAGTCGCATGACATCCCTGACCTCCATCCTCCACCGGGGGCGACCTCCACGCCTTCGGAGAGGAATTTAGGATTCAGACGTTTCGTTTGTCACAAGGTGGTTAAAGAGAAAGCCGATTTCCAAGATCTGTTCTTCATTTCCATATCTATAAATCCCTCCTGCTCCTTTTTGTCTCCCGTTTTCACACGACTAAACAGTTCCTCATATCACCAGGCGTTTATAAAACAATCCTATTTTCCCATTTTAGCCAGTATCTGACAACAGCGTGAAAACTGTACCAGATTCATTCAGGACTCATTTGGATGTGGATTGCTGTTGCTCGCCGGGTCGGTCCGAGTATTTCAGAAACTCCCGATCTGCTGGGATTTTCCACCCACAGCGCCACCCCTAGGATCCACACAGAACTGGCCTGAGAAAGAGAAAATACCCGGTGAGGGCAGAGGAGAATGCAGACTGGATCGAGCTGACCGAAAGACAACAGGAACCCAAAATACCTTGGAGCGGGCCGAACCTTGAGGCAGGTGGGCTTCAGCAGCAGAAGCTCACTCCCTTGTGAGCGAAGAACAGAGAACTGAGGCCGAAATTCAGACAGACGGTAGAACGTGGGCAGGGAAAATATCACTTGGTCTGATGCGTCTCGATCTGGTCTCTGGCGTCTCTGGTGGTGTAATGGTGTGGGGTATTTTCTGGGCACCGGAGTATTGTTACTCACCATGTGCACCCCTTTATGAGCAGAGAGGGCCACGTTCTGGTTTCTCCATATCCCAAAATCATCTCAACACACTTTATGAACTGTAAACTCGAACAGGTCCATGTTCATCAGCTCTCAGTCCAGTAGAGACCATGCAGCTTTGGGACGTGGAGAAACGGGATGCGCAGCCGACAGATCTCCCAAAATGGACCAGAATCTCAGAGGAACGTTTCCAGGGCCTTGGTGAATGTAAGTGACACAGAACCGAGGCAGTTCTGAAGGCAAACCGGCATCAGTGTAGATCCTGTTTTATTAATAATCCCAGTTTGCTTGGGAGTTTTTTTTTTCCTGCAAATTCAAATCTTTTGCACAAAAATAAAAAAAAAAAGCCCGGCACCGATCCAGAGAAAACATCTTTACAGAAAAACCAGACATTCTCTGTCTTTGTTTATCCTCACAAGGTTATCCTGACATGTCTGACTCTTTTTGTCTCTGCACTGTAAATGTTCTGGAGAAGGACGAGGTGACTCTGAGCTCTCGGGAATGTCAGCTTTCAAGCAGTTTTGTTGTTTTTTTTCCCAAGCAGCTACTTTCTCCTTCCTTTCACAAACTAAATTTGATTTCCTCACCGAAAAACGACCGGAGCAAACCTTACAATCACATGAGATTTTGGAACATGACGGTGAGGTAATATTGCATAGGGGCACCCCTATAACCGGATAAATCAGGAGCTGATAGATGGAGGAGATGGACGGCACTAACCAATGGTAAACCTTTCCCCCATTTTCAACTTTCTCCAAAGAGGGCCGTCTTACATTAAACGCCGTCCACGGCCGATCGGGGCTTCGTTCATGGATCTGTTAAGTCCGGCTTAAACCCGACCGAGCCGCTCACGATCTAGAACTCTGACTTTAACAATTCTGACTCATCAAAGGAATTTAAATCACAACAGGATCCTGTACTTTGGTTCTAACACTCTGAAGCCCAGAGTCTAATGATGACGTTTGAGCAGAGAGGGAACCATAGAATGGAACTGTTTCACCTTGCCGCTGATAAATGATAAACCTTTTTCTGTCCTCTTTGTCGTAAAATGCAGCTACAGGGACCCGGGTGAGAGACCCAGACTGGCTGCTGACATTTCGGGACTTGTGTTCTGAGCGTTGTTAAATAGGCTGTCTACTTACTTTTGGCCATGTAGCGCTACCTTAGGTGCTATGTCTTTTATTCTGGCCACTCTCTCCCTCTTCCCTCCTTTGAACACACACCTTCCCCGCTAGATAAATGTCTCGTTCGTTTTTTCCTCTGGCCTGATGTCCGTATTTAACCTTAGCGCTCATAAACCGGTGGCTTCCCTCGTCCCCTGAGCAGGAGAGAAAGGTCTCGGGTTCGCAGTCAGATTTCTATTTTTATCAACGTTGGGAAATAACACACAGCACCGCATATTGATTTGATATCAGAAATTCAAACATGCCTGGTAGGCGTCTGTGTACACCCCACCCCCCACCCCCCAAACACACACACACACGCCCGCCTGCAAGCCTGCTTTTCTTATTTTTGCCCAGAATGACAGGAATCCATATCATTTATTATATTACGTTTGGAAATGCGCTCCGATAGACGACCTCAGCGCTCGGGATTGGAAAGTTTTAATAAAGCAATGGCAATTCATTCAGAATCCCAAAGAAATCCCATAAAGGATTGGTCATGAAGTGAGAATTTAGTCCTTAGCTAGTCAGAAGGTCGGTGTCATAAAACCTCTCCTACATTAAGATCGTAGCCTACATCCACCTGCTCCTTCCAGCCTCCATTCTACATCCACCTGCTCCTTCAAACCTCCATTCTACACCCAACTGCTTCTTCAAACCTCCATTCTACACCCAACTGCTTCTTCAAACCTTCATTCTACACCCACCTGCTCCTTCAAACCTCCATTTTACATCCACCTCCTCCAAGCCTCCATTCTACGCCCACCTGCTCCTCCAAGCCTCCATTCTACACCCACCTGCTCCTACAATATTCCATTCTGCATTCACTTTCTCCTCCAAGCCTCCATCCTTCATCCATCGATTTGCTCCTTCAAGTTTCCATTTTACATCCAACTGACCGTGCAGTTTTCCACCCCACACAAACATCAGTCTTACATCCACCTGCTCTTTCAAGACCCCATCCTACATCCACCTGTTCCATCAGGTTACCCTCTGACATCTACAGTACCTGCTCTGTCAAGCTTCAATCCTACAGCCGCCTGGTCCATCAAGCGCTTATCCTCCATTTACCTTCTTTTCTTTTTCCTTTATCTACCTTCCACCTTTCCAGCGTTCCATATCTAAATATATTCCATATCACCTGCTTCTGAAAATTCCCAAGCCTACACCTACCCACTCCAACAAGCTTCCATGCCAGAGCCTACATCGCCCCGACCTCAATGATCTTCAAACCTAAATCCACGTGCTCCTTTGTCCTTCGAGCTCCTACTTCACAAACCCACTTTCTCTCACCAGCTCCAGTCTTACGCAGACCTGCCTCCACCTGCACCTCCACCTGCACCTACAAGGCTTTAATCTGCCCGTACAAACTTCCATGTTCCATCTTCCTGCTCCTACAAGCTTCCAAACTACTCCAATCGCCCAGCACGATCTTTCATCCTACACCCAACTTCTAGAAGCTCCGTTCCTACATCCACCTACTCCTACAAGCTTTTATCCTGCACACGCTCGCTTCTACAGTACAAGCTTCCATGCTACAAGCACTCACTCCTACAAGCAGCATCCACCCGCTCCTACGAGCTTCCGTGCTCCTGCTCTGCCGTTTTGGTGAGTGCGTTTCATTTACGCTGTATGTGGAGGTGGCCTGAGCCGCTAAAGGATGTTTGCTTTGTAGATCAGAAGACGAATAGGCAGTCCAAAGCCCAGGATTAGACATAAAGGCATGGAGAAGGAGAACAAGGGAGAGACGTCGGATGCTAAAGGACGTTTGTTTGATAATCATTTGTTGTCATGCCCACAGAGACCTTCCAGGCTGAATCGCAGAGATAATGTTCAGATGTATGTCCCATGCTGTCTGACGGTCATTACACTGCAGCCTTTCTTCCTCAAAAGACACAAACCCCCGGCCTCGAGGTCGTCCAAAGGCGCAAGGTTTCGCGGCGAAATATCCAAAAGCGGCGCGAACAGACGGGCAGCGTCGCCCCTCTGTTCCGAAGCTGATTACAGAACGGAGCTACATCATTTACATAACGGCTCTGCACGGCTCGTGGCATTTACGCTGCTCCGGGGTCAATAGACGCTATTACCGCATCCGAGTTTCGCTCCGGCTCCCTGTAATTGGAGGTCGGCTGGTGGAGAGACGTGAAGAGTCGCTGACATCACGCTGTACATCAAATGCCATTACGCTTAGTGGCTTCTAATAGGCATTAACAGAGGGGCACGGGCAAAACAAGGGCGTGCAACTTTTCGTCCATTCATCGGTCCGGCCTCGTGTGGAAATAAAAACTAACCGTGGCCCCTGGGTCGCTTAATTGACTTGATATTAGAGCACGATGTTTCTCGGGTTGCCCAAAGTAACAGTTTTACACACGCACGGCTGTAGATTCAGCAGCTTCACAGCCAATGTTCGGCTATTACAGCGGGATGTTTTTCTAAGAAAAGAGAGCATATTGCAGTGATTTTAAAGTCACAGGACAAAAAAAATATATATATATTTAGGGTTATTTACTGAATATTTCGTTTTGTGGTAAAAAGGTTACAGCATGTAAAAACTGGTACTAAGCTAATATTTCATTTTATATCTCACCATGAGCTGTAGTTGGATCAAACCATTTAAACTCACTGAGCTCCAGCTAGCGTAGCGAAGGGAGCCAGATCCTTCGTATTAAAGCAGGAACCGGTGTCCGTTATTTCTTTGCATCTTCTTGAATTCTGTCCAAATCATTGTTTTTTTTAATTTTTTAATTAATTAATTTTTTTTTTGTGTAACCTGCCTTGGTGTTTGAGTTCTCCTTCATGTTGCTGCCATGTTGCTGCGTGTGCGCCCAGGAGGACGGTCCATAAACACACACGGAACAGAGCTTACATACAATCAATAATCCAATAAGAAATAAGAAAATCGGATTCTGTTCACATGCACTTGAGTGATCAGATAATGGGAAACAGTCAGGTTTCCATCACTACTACTTGGCAACCAGCCAATAATCTTACAGAGAGATGTGACACAAACAATAAATATAAATACTGAAATTTCATATTAAATAAATAAAAAAAAAAAATTATATATATATATATATACATGCATTCCACAAAGCTTTTTGATAACCGTTTAGCACGTGCTGTGCTTAATTCCCGGGTTGCCATATCCCTCAAAAGGATCCCATCTATGTAAATAAATAAACCCGAAAGAAATGAAACCGCTACTGATGGAAGGATCTGGCAACCGATCAGCTCTGTTTACGTAAACCAGGTGGACAAAACTGTAAGTGATAAATACGATCGATTTCTTGGCCTGTTAAAAAATAAAAAAAGGAAGATTTTTTTCCTTTTTCCTTTCCTGGTTTATGTGATCCAAGACGCTTTCGCACAGTCACCTTCCGCCGTTCATCTATATGACGTTGATCTTTCCTGTCAGCTCCAGCGTCGGTGACTCAGGTGCAAAGCCACGCTTTGACCTTCCTCACTCGGACCAGCTGAGCTCGCAGAACGGACGTTTCAGGGAAAATGAATCCAAAATGGCGTTTGGTGGCAAGTTTAAGAGAGCTGCATGGGCCTGGTCTTCATCACTGACACATTTGGGTAGGTCTGTAGCTGTGAAAAATGACCAAAAGGCTGTGCCTCTTCTGCTAGAACAGTCCCACTGGGAAAACTGAAAAAGCTTCCACCAGATTTTGGATCGTGACTGCCGGATCACGCTCTGGCTTTTCACTTTGACCTGACAATAGAATCCTAAATAAGATCGGCCAAGCTGAAGCCGATACTTTTTGAGATTTTAAATATCATTGCTAAATAAGAATCATGCTAAATATCATGCTGAATAAGAATAATATGAGTCGCATTTCAGAAGCCTTGCTCAAGGGCCCAACAGTGGCAGCTTGGGAGGAGGCGGGATTTGAACCCTGAACCTTCGGGTCCAAAGTGGAGTAGCTTAACCGCTAGGCTACCACAGTCCCCCATATGGACCGAATCAATTTCTATCAACTTTTATAACTTCATTTTATCGAGGGAAAGGAATTTCGAAGTTGTCAAGCGTCGCCATCGGACTGTGGAGCAGTGGAAACATTTTCTGATCATTTGTAGTTTCATTATCGTTTGAATATTTTTAGCCCCTTTAAGATCTAATCCACCTTAAATGACTTCCCGTTTCTAATAAAATCTCATTAAAGACAACTCATTTAACTCATTTTAATCATTTGCTTATCTGGCATTTCTGGTTTAACCTAAACCCTGATTTGGCACATCCAACAGCTTCCTACATTACCCACAATGCCATTCATCTTTATAAGATGGTTGCTATTTGGCCCCGCCCCTTCATTCCAGTCAGTGCTGCATTCTGACTCAGCGTTGTTTGTTCTTTCTATTAGTAATTAATGTTGGATTCGTCCCTGAAACACGGTGAGTCATTAACGAAGCTTTTCCTTTTTTTTTATAAAAAAAAATTAAAAATCCTGAATGCTTTCATTCACAAAATCAAATCCTAGATAAAGAAAGCGCACACAAACCCAAAAACTGAACCACAAACAATCAAATGAAAACCAAAGTGAATCAGAGGTAATTCATTATAATGGGGAAATGTTTATCGATAAACTTCCACCAAACCACCGATTTATCATTTTAGTCTTTAGTTCGCTTTGTGTTTTTGATAAATAAAGTCATTTTCTATTGCGTGTTTGCTTCCTTACTTACTAGCTTGCTTTTATTCTTCCTTCCTTCTTTCCTTGCCTGCTTGCGTTCCTTGTTTGCGTTTCCTCCTTAATTTTTCCTTAATTGCCTGTCCCTTTCCCTTTCTCCCATCCTTTGTTTCTTACCCTTTTGTCTTCCCTTTGTCCCCGTTACCTTTTTTTGTTTATTCTTTGTTTTTCCTTTCCTACCTTGGTTGCTGCTTCTCTCAGTTCCCTTTTCCTTGCCTGTTTGCTTCCATGCCTCTTCCTTTTTTCTCTTGCTTGCTTCTTCCACGGCTTCCTTCCTTCCTGCCTTCTCTGCTTTCTAATTTTGCTTGTTTCCTTCTTTCTTTCCTTCTTTCTTTCCTTCTTTCTTTGCTTGTTTCTTTCCTTTCTTTTTTTCTTGTTTCGTTCCTTCTTTCCTTCTTTCTTTGCTTGTTTTCTTCCTTCTTTCATTTTTTCTTTGCATGATTACTTAATTCTTTCTTTGCTTGTTTCCTTAATTCTTTCCGCCCTTCTTTCCTTTTTTTTGCTTGTTTCCTTCCCTTTTTGCTTGTTTCTTTCCTTCTTTCCTTCCTTCTTTCTTTCTTTCTTTACTTGTTTCCTTTTTTTTTTCTTGTTTCCTTCCTTCTTTTATTTTTTATTTGCATGATTACTTAATTTTCTTTGCTTGTTTCCTTTTTTTTGCTTGTTTCCTTCCCTTTTTGCTTGTTTCTTTCCTTCCTTCTTCCCTTCATACTTTGCTTGTTTCCTTCTTTCTTTGCTTGTTTACTTCCTTTTTTCTTGTTTCCTTCCTTCTTTCCTTCCTACTTTGCTTGTTTCCTTCATTCTTTGATCCCGTCCTTGTCCCTTCCTTTTTCCTGCTTGTTCTCTTTCTTCCTCCCCTCCTCGGTTCCTTCCTTGTCTCCTTTCTTCCTGTAATGTTTGCTTCCTTCTTTCCCACCTTGCCTACTTGCTGCTTTTCTCAGTTCCTTTGCTTCCCTTTTTCCTTGTAAAATCTGAGAATTGAGCGACATGGCGTAGAACGTATTTAAAAAAAAAAAAAAAAAAAAGTAAACAAAAGCCGCAAAAGAATGCACATTAGCGCTGCATTGCAACACGATGCAGAACAGCCACTACTCTGGAATCTGATTCTTATGCAGAAATAAAAAGCGCGCTTCCATACCCCCGTTTATCCGCCTTCCTGTTTCTCAAATCGGCTATAATGTTAATCACACAGTCCCCAAAATAACAACAAGAGGGAAACTCAAAAGAAGTCGAATCTATAATTGAGGTGGATTTATGCTAAGAAAACGAGGAGGCTTAGAAAATGAACGTTTTTAACGAAACCGTGTCTGTATTTGGTGCAGAGAAAAGGCGTGTTTAAAAAGTTTACAAAAAGCTAAAGGCGCGGGTTCTGACACCTGACAGGGAGATTAAATATATTAATAATAATATAATATCTGGAATAATAGTCAAACGTTTGGATGCAATTTGTCCGATTGTTTTTTTTTGGATATTTAACTCAGGGGTGGGAAATTTAATGATATTTTATGGTATCGTGATAAGTTTTATGGCGATAGACGATATGGTTTTCTCAGCACGTCGACGATGCCTTAAAAACACTGACAAATTATCAGAAAAAGTCATTCGTCTGCAATTCTGGAATAATAATGACTTTTTTAAAATTTTGACCAAAAGATCGCGAGACATTTGAAACTTTTCACTGGTCATAATTAAGATAGAAATGCATTAAATAAAACTGTTTTATTGACTTGAAATACAGCTGTATAACATTCCACAGTGCAGTCCAACATCTGAGAGAAAATGAACCACATATGAACCACAATAAAGCTTTAAGCTCGTCAGAAACACTGATTTAATTTCCTCAACGAAACGTCTTTTGAAAACATTTGGCGGTGCCAAATCGGTGGGGAACCTCTACCAGAGCAACCTTTGCTTATTTCTTTTGGCCTGCCCCATGTTTGAGTGGCACCTGTGACGACATGCTCTTATTCCTTAGCATCTGACTGCTCTGGCTGCCTGAGAATCCTCGGCTGGATCTCCATCAGACCAGCAGCAGGCCTGCTCAGATGATGATCGATAGTGCTGCACATCCTTGGGGTTCGCTCCAGACCCTAATGGGGATATTTGAGACGACAGGGGTTAAGTGCGTCTCGGCTCAGGTTCCGTACTGCCTCGGACTCGCCGACAGCGTCTGGCTTTTGGGAAGACTGCCAGCTGAACCCGACGGCATTGCCGTGTGCCAGCAGATGCCCCGATCTACGTTCGCATGTCGAGGGTCTGTGCAACTGGAAGGTTCGTGAGATTAGCGCAAATAACGCTGGATATCCACAAACCCCGGGATCTGGAGCTCACGTTTGGCCAGCGTGCGGCGCCGGAACTTTGCAGTCAGTGTTTCGATGAGTCTTATTCCATAAGTACGAGTTCTTCCTTTTGTTATTAAGAGTTCTGCATGCAAACGGCGCCACCTTAAGGATTGGATATGCCTTGTAGGGCTGTAAAGGCCTGGCAATCAAGACCAAGATCTAGTCCTAGCTCTAAAACTAAATGGTCACAGGGCGCCCTTTTCAAATGATAGATCTGTATACCGCAGCAAGTAATGGGTTACTCTTTAGGCTACAGCCGGAACATGGCCGCCATCTTGAAAGCCGCCGTATTGGATCAAGGCCAGTTTTTCTCAAATGGGCAGGTGGTCGTGTAGGATATCAAAGAAGATCAGAACTCGACTGGTGGTTCCAAAATGATCAATACAGAGCCTTCAGAACTTTTGCTGTTCGTCACAAGCTACTGAAGATGGAGTGGACGATTCTGGTGTCCGGGGAACGCCGCTGAAGTGTCATAGCAACATGGGGCCTGCGGTAGCCTAGCGGTTAAGGTACTGGACTCCAGACCAGAAGGTCCAGGGTTCAAATCCCACCTCTGCCAAGCTGCCACAGTTGGGTCCTTGAGCAAGACCCTTAACCCACAAAAAAATGCTTAAAAATGTAAGACTGTATTAATTATAAGTCGCTCTGGATAAGAGCGTCTGCTAAATGCTGGAAATGGAAATGTAAACAGCAACAGACTTCAACAACCAATTCCAGGCAAATTCGAGAAACCGGGACTGTCGGCGCTAAACGTTGCGATGAACAGGAAACCTCAACACCGGTTTTTCGGAGAATATGGGAAAAAGTCCGCATCACGGTTTCCAGAGCTTGGGGTCAGTGAAAAGTATTTTGGGCAGGTTGACCGACCAGTCGGAGTCCTGGTTGGACCGGTGTAGATATCTGGCGATCGAAGTGGTCGTAGAAACTGTATTTAGGTTTCCCAGAGGAGTGAAAGTAGGCCAGAACCATCACGTATCAGTGGCAGGAGGCCGTACCGGAAAGAGGACAGAGCTTCGGGTTTTGCCGGTAGATGTTTAGTGCTAAATCTCCTAAATAAAATGTTTACTTGATGAAGTCATGACACTGGTGATCTAAAGGTAGCCAGGTTCCCTGGTGATCTGAGTAAATCCCGACGTTGGCTCTCTTAATTCCTGCGCTGCGATGCCGTTGGAGCCTCAGGCTGCTTTTGATGATGCAGATTTGAGTTTTTTGGCTGAGTTCTTTCAGTCTTATTTGCTGCTTGAGTGAGTTTTAATTACACTTAATAGCTTCTCCAAATAGTTTCTCTCTGATTATGTTGTGATTGGACTTTAGAGAGATTTCTAAAGATTCTGAAGCGCTTTATGGGCAAATCTGGCGCTTTTGTGCTGCTCAGGTTCGCGCTCTGAATCCTCTCAGCTTTCGGTCGAGGTGAGTGCCTTCTTTATCTGCCCCCGAAACTGCACTCCCGCCGCATGACCGTACGGAACACGGGCTGAGTCAAATGTCACAGGACGTGTCGCGTGCTGCAACGTGGACTTTTCGGCAGAGCCTTTGAAAACCGCGGTCTCTACCAGGTTGCTTTGTCGGTAGCGGTTCTTCGTTTGATCGCTACTCTTTTTTTTTTTTTGGTCGCCCACAGTCCCGGCTGATCTGAATTGGGCCGTGAGGGGGAACAGTGCTGTGTGAAATTGCCGATCTTTCTGGGTGTCGGATGTTGGCAAATCTGGTCCTCTTTGATATGCGACATGATCACGTTCCCAATCCAGTGTTCCCTTTTGTCTTTGAAATAAAAGGCTGTCCTGTGACTTTTGGCTTTTGTACAGCGGTTATGTTCCTCGCGTAGTATTTACCACTCTCATAAATACTCCTGTAGTGTACTTTGTTACTTGGGTGTGGGGATGATAAATATTTTGGCAAATGTTATTTGTAGGGGTTAGGAAAAAAGGGAGAGCAGCTGCTACGTTCAGAACGGCCCGGAAAAGCTCGTGAAAGACGTGAAATAATAAAAGAAGATACTTCAACAAATAAATAAAGTGACCTTTCGGACAGAATGGGCAAATTGGTCCAGTTCGGTACTGTCTCAAATATACCCATTGGCTCACTCCTTGGAAAAGGACAAATATTTGAATAAACAGCCACCGAATGGTAAATAAGGAGTGATATGTTTAACTAGAAAACAAAGTGAAATGAGTTATTGAATATAAATGGACCAGGATTTAAGTCTGTCTAACATAGTGCACTACATAGGGCTGAGGGAGTCATTTGGGACGGTGCCATTAGGCTCGGGTCAGAAAATGTAAACTGCCTTGCAGCGGTTTTCAGTTTAAATCTGGAGATTAAAGTTCAGGAGGGATTCTGTGTGTGAAACAGAGCTTCGCTGGTTATCAATATTAGAAATATCCTGCACGTTCACAGTAACACAGCTGTGAAAGCTCAGGTTTGACTTCTAACGGGCTCTAAAAGCTTGGGGAAACCCAACAAAAGCATTTCAGAAAATCCGTGTGTAATGAACACCAGAAATATTAATGGCGTGTAACACTGATTTATTGATCGCCGGTGAAAGTGCAGAAAATGGAGTTGGCTTCAATTGGAAGATCTATCAACGGAAAAAAATGTCTTGGATGTTTTAGCTTTTAAAGAATTTTATTCGGGTTCAGTCAAATGAAATGCCGCTTGAAGACAATAAGAGCCTGAAGAGAGGGAGGACGGTCCTGGGGGATCATACCTATCATAGCTATGATGTATTAGACAGGAGCTTGACAGAGAAATAAATAAATAAATAGAAAATGCAGCTCCTGGAGGAACTGCCGATGTGTGTTGCATCGGTGTGGTCGGTTCTGGCCTGGCACAGGTCTGACACCCGGCCGGTTCTGGACGGGCATGGGTCTGGGGCACGGCGGGTTTGGGTCAGGTGCAGGTCCGAGTTCTGGTCGATCGTAGGCCCTAGAACTGGTCGATTCTGATCGGGCACCGGTCCGAGTCCCGGGTGGTTGTGGACGAGCGCAGGACTGAGACCCGAGACACAGTGGGTTCTGGCCGCGCACAGGTCCGAGACCCTGAAGGCTCTGACAAGGTGCAGGTCTGATAACAGGTGCATGTCTGAGACCTGATTGGTTCTGGTCGGCTTTGATCTTTCTTTGATCTTTCCGCCAGATTGGGGCCATATAAAATGAACGGGGCGATATTTGAAGAGTGATAAAAAGTGAACTAACAGTGCGATCACTCTGTAGCTTAGCATGACCGCTGACATCACACCCAGGTCCAGGCTGTCCAATTCTCGTACATGTATCTCAAAAATTGGCCGAGCTACGGCTGTGCGCTGCTTGCCGTAATGTTAAGTCAATGGGAAATTTTTCGGAGTAAAAAAGGTCGTAGACGGCGAACGAAACAATATTTTTCTTAGCTATGAACAAACGCACTTCTCCCGAACATCCCGGACGTTTCAGCGTTTGTCCCGTGTCGATAAGTCGAAAGCTGTAAGAGGAGACACCGACCTAAAATCGGGTGTAATAATAATAATAATAATAATAATAATAGATGAGAATAATATTTAATTAACGGATTGTACGTTGTTTTAGACCTAAAGTCGCGGGACGGTGAACAATAAGAAGCAATGAAGATTGTGCCGTAGTAGTACCGGCAAAAATTCCTTAGGGATAATCCCCTGACCAACCTGTCCTCCCTCAGGCAGTTGTATACTGCTCACAAAAATGAAAACTCCCCTAATTTTGGTGATTTTTTTTTTTTTTTTTTTTATGCATTTCCCCGCATCATGGAAACCTAAATAAATGAATATCATAATCGTTGCTATATTAATGAAATAAAGACAGATTATTAAGATTTATTACGTCTCCAAATCTCCGTGCTGCAGTTTGCCTTTTTCCATTTTGCGGGATTCGTTTCGAAAAACAACGTCGCACCGAACATCCCAGACGTGACAAACAATCAAAACGTCGCTCATGCAGCACCTGCAGCTCTTGATGAGCCCCTGTTACAGGTGCAGCTCGCCCCTGGCTGGGTGCTTAACAAGCTCGGCTGTCTCCCTTCCTAAATAACGTGGAAGGGTTTGGGCGCTGGGATGGAGTCTGCGCTGTCAGGCTGTGTTTACTCCGGGGGTTAAAATCAGAAAAGGGTTTTTCAGTGAACAAGGGGTTAAACATGATCGTATCAACGGTGCTGACTTTTCGGACTTTTCTCTCTGGCCTGCCGGTTCCGGACGGAAACTGGGACCGCAGCGTGGCTCAGTATCTGCTTAGGTTCCCACCTCCAGCCGTTATTCTGCCTACAAACACGAGCTCCGGCAGGAGTTTGCTGTGTCACAACTCAATAAAAGAAGAGCGAGCTCTTTCCAAAGACAAATATCAACCTGAGAAGTTCATTCCGAGCAGAAAACAAAGCAGCAGAGGGACTTCCTGAGTAAACTCAAGCACCCAGGTACACCAAACATCCACCTCCAACATCAGCTACTGCTCTCGGAACAAAGGCGCCGGAGAGGCTTTATGATTATTGTTTTTTTTATTGCTGTTTGTATATATATTCATCTTTTTTTTTTTACAGAACGAAACAGGATTATGCCATGTGATGGCATTGCATTTTTTGACACCAGAGGGCGAAGCCGTACATCGTGCAGGTTAAGGTCGTACTCTTAAATCAGAAATACATTTATTCGTGATCGTGGACGGTCTTGTCGTCTGCGTTTACATTGAAAAGCGTCTGCTAAATGCTGGAAAAAAAAACATGTTTTGTTTTTCTTCAGAGGTTTATGTTTTTTCTCGGCTGTTTGTATGGGCTGTTGGAAGTCGCCCCCGTTTTCCGGCGATCACTACGACTTTTTATTATGATACACACAAATACGCCTTCAACGGAAACCGTACTATGGATTTTTAATTATGATTCCTTTTCTCCAGGCGCCCGAGACGCGAGTGGTTACGTTTTCGTTTTTCATTTTCAATACAGGAGTCAATAAAGTGCAGTGGAACCTTGGGAACTCAAACTTAATTGTTTCCGCAAGGCCGAATTCAGACTTGTTCAAAGTCGGAATCAAACACCAGAGGCTACCAGGCCGTTCCAGGCTTCCATCAACAAATGCTCGGCTCGACCTGAAGGAGCCGAGGCCCAGTGGGTGATGGACTGGCATCCCATCCAGGGCACCAGGGTCTGTTGGGTGTTTTTAGGTCCGGACGTTAAACGTGGGTGTTACCTCGACCCCCTTTCACCTACCTAAACGTTGCTGGGGAAGTGCAGCCCTTCGCCGGAACGATGCAATGATGCCGTCTGGCAGAAACCGTTCAGGATTGTTATGAGGAAAGTAACAATGGGTCCGAGGTGTTGTCCTGGCCTCCAAATTCCCTGGATCGAGCATCTTTAGCTGATGGGTGCGTCCGTATTTTCGATTGAAGGTGCCTCAGCTTTTCATAAAACCCCGAAGCGCTTTGCTCCGTGTTCACATGGAGAAATAGTCGTTTTTTTATTTCGCCCCGCACACACACACACACACACACACACACACACACATCAGCAGTGCAGCAATGAAACGAAAGTTTGTCTGAAACAAAAGCAGTTTCTAAAAGTTTGGTTAAAGGTGACGGTGTGAGGATGATTTTTTTTTTTTGCAGCTTCTTCATAATGAGCTCTGTTTTTCTGCGGTATTATTTAACAAAGTAATTACCATGTATTCTTTTCTCAATGACAACTGTTGTGATGCTGCCATGGAAACAAGGCCGCCAGCGTTAAAGTTAGAAACTCAGGACGACAGAAACTATTAGCTCTCTCTTAGCACTCGAGCCAGAACGTGCCCAAACTGCCGCGGCCACAAATTAATCCTCTTCAGTGCGGGGCCAGAGAGCCGGAGCCGTGGGCGTCAGGAAGCCGCCGCTGGTTTGGTTCCTCTGCTTCGAATCCCAGAACTCGGATGGTTTTCTGGGGGTCTGGATGGGAGGAGGAGGAGGAGGAGGAGGAGGAGGAGGAGGCGGAGGAGGAACGAAAATCACGATAATTGCGTGCCGTGGCGACAGAGGCTAAGGCGGCTCAACTTTGAGAATCGACCAAAGTTTGAGCGGCATGACACGCCCCTGTACAAACTATTCGGAAGAGGTTTATTAATAAATCTGCCTTGGAATCGCTGAATCGTTTGGTGAGTCCGATTCACTCCTCTCTCTGTCGGAGGTCGCGTTTGTGTTTGGATCGGACTAATCCTCTTATTGTCCTCTTTTAAAACTGGTTCCTTTGAATCGTTCTTTTGAGTTGAACTGAATCGTTCGACCGTCCAGACCGTCACCCAAAGCCTGCCTCCTTTCTGATTCACTGAGTCAGTTCGTTGTTGGAGTCGCGACTCATGAGTTCAGCTTAAGAGCAAGACTTCCTTTGTTCTTGTTCGGCATTTCAGTGGCTGAACGTTTTCAGTCGTGAACATGATTCGCTCCGAAGCGTTTGAATCAGTGAATCATTTGGTCATAGCCAAGATTCACTCATCTCTTGTTTAATGGGCCAGAGTTTGAATTACTGAATCGTTTAGTCATTTCGTTTAGTGAATCAGTAACTGATTCATGCTTCTCTTATTCAGTGAATGACTCTGTGATTCAGTAACTGATTCATTCCTCTTTTATTCACTAAGTGATTCTTTGAATCAGTAACTAGACGATTCACTCCTCTATCTTTCACCGAATCAGTAACTGATTCATTTCTCTTTTATTCACTAAGTGACTCTTTGAATCAGTAACTGATTCTTTCCTCTTTTATTCACTAAGTGACTCTTTGAATCAGTAACTAGACGATTCACTCCTTGCTGAATCAGTCTTTGAATCCGCCTTTAGGTCATGAACATGCTTTATTCCGTTGACATTCGGTGACATAGTGTTTGAATCACGGAATCATGACTCATTCCATTCTTGAATCAGTGAATCTCTCCGTTCTGCCTGAGATTCTTCCTCTCTGGTCTAGCAGGTCAGTGGTGGAATCAGTAGATTATTTAATTAGAAAGTCTACTAAGATCGGGATTGTGTTTGTATCCGTTTATTACAACTTTAGATGCTGAAAGCGTCCTGGCATTAAAGTAACGTTTAGGAGAAACACTACAGGTGTCGACGTTGAGCTGATCTTCGTTACGGTCCATCTTCGTAAGAACGACGCCCTGTTAAAATGTTACTGTGCTTCAAACTGGTAATTTGATGGTAATCAAGTGGGGCCGTGTGATCCAGAACGATCTCGTTACGTCTCGTTAACCTGCACGTGCTTCTGCAGGAGGGTTTGGCCAGAGGAGCTGTGGGCTCTGCCCGATGACGAATAACTGACACGGCGACTCTGCCAAACCAGACAGCTGGACGGCAGAGGCCGGGACGAGCAGATCATCCGTCTCGTTACATCATCATCGTCTTTTGGTCTTTGGGCTGCCGCTAAACGAGGTGAGATCATGACAATGTGCTAATGGGCTTTGTGATATGTGGAGGAAATTCATTAGCTTCCAAGGCTGCGATTTGATGCCGTCCGTATTGATCGCTTTTCGGAGTGGTGCAAAGGGTCGTACCTCACCAACCCCACCCCCGCCCGTTCTAGAGCTGCACTCTCATTTCCTGAAAATGTTAACTTTGCAACTTTGAATCAGCGAATCATTTGGAAATGAGTCGTTTGTTCATTACAGAGATCAGGGAATCGTTTCTTATCATTCATCATTATTGAATCGGTGAATCATTTGGGTTATGAGCTTCATTGGCCAGATCTGTGTTTGAATCAGCGAATCATTTGGAATTGAGTTCAACTCCTCTAGCTTGTGAGTTACAGTTTGAATCGGTGAATCATTTGTTCGTTACAGAGATTTCCTTCTTTAAAACTGGAGTCACTGTTTGAATCACGGAATCGTTTGATCATTAACCTGATTCCATACTCATGTTTGAATCGGTGAATCAGTTGGAACTGAGTTAAAATCCTGTAACCTTTAGTGAGTTACAGTTTGAATCAGTGATTCATTTGCTCGTTATAGAGATTTCCTTCCCTCTAGTGTAGAGTCAGTCTTAGAATCAGTGAATCATTTGGTCATGACCATGATTCCGTCCTCCACTGTTCTCCTTCAGATGAACGTGATTCCCTCCTCAGTTTAACTCCTGTAGCGTTTCGTGAGCTAGAAACCTGATTCCATCGTCTCTTGTTCAGCACATCAGTGTTTGAATCAGTGAATCGTTTAATTATAAGCACGATTCCTCCTCTCTTCGTTAGCGCGTTAGTGTTTGAATCTGTGAATCTTTTGGAACGGAGTTAAACTCCTGCAACCTTTAGCGATTTACTGATTCATTTGAATGAATCATTGGTTGAATGGATTCAACAAATCACTTGTTCGTAGCCGAGATTCCATTCCCTGATCTTCCCTTTCTGAATACCGTACTTTTACCGTACTGAAAAGGCACCTGGGAGCAGGATGCCTGCCATCGCCCCCTGGTGTTAAAGAAATGCAACGACATCAGATGTGCCCTTACATACCAAACTCAATTCTTGTATTTAACGCCTGACCAGGTCGGGGTCCCTTTTTTTTTTTGAGTCTTTGGTCCTCCCAAGGTTTCCTCCCTGCAATGTTTAGGGAGTTTTCCCTTGCCACTGTCACCCTAGACTTGCTCAGTGTGGGACTGGGCTTGCAAGATGATATAATGCGCCGTTCCAAAAAGCGCTATATATATTTAATAATCGAGGATTTTTTTGAGAACTCGATTCAGATGTTTGGTGGCAGCGTGAACGCAGGTTCGAACAAGCGGGATTTGTTTCAGTTGTAAGTTTCAGAGTGTGATGCGAGATAGCTCTCTCTCTCTCTCTCTCTCTCTCTCTCTCTCTCTCGCTCTCTCTCGTCGTTACTTGGAGTACTTTTATGTTTACTTGTGTAATGATTTGACTAAAATAAGATGGCTGTATACGTTCCTGATACCTCGGCTCTTGATCTTCTTATTATAAGAAGTCCTCAGGCTTGTTAGATCCACCTGTATTAGAGCGGCATCAGTGTAATGAAGTGTTCTGAACTCTTCTCATTATGCGTTCTATATTGAAGTGTCACTGATGAGCCGAGCTAATGGGCTTCGCTCTGATCTTCTGATCTGATCTGCTTTCCAGCCCGTTATTTCCCTCCCTTCCTGCGGCAGGACCGGTCTGATTTTCGCAGCTCGTTCGCTCCTGAAAAGCGTGCGGATTTGAAAGGGGCATTCGGGTTCGTTTGGGAATCTTTCCAGACGATTGCACAGCGCTGATTTGCGAGTCCGAATGCAAATGTGGTGTCTGACGCCGAGAGGTGAGGCGAGGCTCACTCACCCAAACCCGACTTGTTTTCCTGTCACATTCGACGAGCTCGTCTGTATTTCACATTCCTGTCTTACCATCAAAACAAGGATTTGTCTTATTTTCCTCGACTGAGACGCTCGGTAACGAACCGCCTCGTCCTTTTATTATTCGTCTTCGTGCTAATGTGGGACTGTATATTCACGCTTAAGTGCACTTAGCCAGAGTTCTATTAAAGTTGGATGTTTTCGAGTGTTGGCTTTCTTTCTGGCTTACAGTACGTTTCTCTGTTTGCACTGGGAGCGTTTCATGCGTTACATCTAAAAACGACTTAGTAATAATAATTAGAAATAGTAGACGAGTCACTAACGCCAGTAATAGAAGCCTAAATCAGAAAAAAAACAGCCTGTAATGCATTCCGAAAAGGTGGGACGGAGCAATTTAGGGCTAGTAAAGGATTTAAAAAAACCAACAAACAGTGGCCGAGTCGTTGAGGAGTGAGGATTTCAGATTTGAGAGTCAGATCAGCCTCGTTTTGCATCGTCTTGCTATAAAATGCAGGGACGTCACAGGAAAAGATATCGTTTTAAGGGCGGATTGTGCTGCTCTAAAATCCAGATGTTTTTTCTGCATTCATGCTGCATCACAGAAGAGGAAATGACCTTCACCCAAGGGTACCATGATAGAGCCTGGCCTTTTTTCCCATAAAAAGTTCACGACTGGTGTGAGCACAGTCCCCGTATCCATGGTGACGCTCCATCCTAGATGCCCCTGAGCCCGGAGAAGTGGGCGGAGCTTGTGGATAACGGGAGGCTTGTTGTTTGGTACAGTAAAGTTTTAAGTGGTATTTGTGAACGTAACTCTGTGTTGTAGAGCTTGATAAAGGTAAAGTGCCGTCTGAGGGAGGGAAGAGAGATCACCCCTCTTCAGTTTAGGCTTTTTTAGGATTCCGGATTCGGAACCGTTTAATGATTTGATGGTCTGTAGAGACAGAAATATCGACGGTAAAATACCTTCCCATCTTTCTTTAAGGAACATCTTTTTTAATAAACTGGAGTTCCTCTGATCATCTTTACTTCCCTAAGATTATGATTATATTGAAATGACATCATTGTTTAGGGTTTTTTTTTATCCAGTACTAGCCCTGATATGCCCCTGTCCCAACTTTATCTCAGGTTCAGACCGTCTGCACCGAGTCTGGAGAATCTTGGTCAATCAGTCGATCTATGACGTAAAGAACACTAACACTGGACTCTGGACTGGACACCGCCGGATTGAAGGGTTCGGGAGGAATGGTTCTCCATGAGAAAGGGCCTCAACTGCTCATCTCAGTCTTTTAAGCTCTGTGAATGAAATTGTAAATACAGAACGAGGCTTAGAAGGGTGAATTTAGTGTAAAGCGCCGAAAAGTGAGCTGTAACTGAAAAACAACTCCGTGCCCTCGTTGATAAACATTCAGGGAGGAAACACTTATCTATAATTAGCAGTTTTGTGAGGTGCTGCGTGATCTGCTGGAGAGAGTGTGAGGAGACAAGATCCCCGAAATGAAATCGGAAAGGTTGCCTTGCGTCTGCCGTTCGTTAGGTTCGGTTAAGAAGAAGTGCTCTCGAAAATGACTTTACTGATTCACGCTACTGTACAAAAGTCTTAGGCCACCTTTAGATTTGTTGCTGTAGCCATGCTGTAACAAGCAAGCAATATCTAAGGTTGATGAAACCCCCCCCCCCCACCCGAGTGTCTAATGGACTGGGTCATGACCTGAGTGCTGAACCGCCAAACCTCCAAATGCCAGTCGACCCTCCTTGGCCGTGTTGTGAGCAGCCACCCCCAGCTGCTCCAAGGTGAAAACCGTCCAGCAGTGGCCCTGTCCCAACCATACTGAGAAGCTGTGGGACAGATGGAGGCCTCCAGCTTTGGTCGCTGTGCTGTCGTTGCATTGGACAGCCTGGAACCAAGGATTTGGAGCCGAACTGTTGGAAGTCAAAGATGTCCCAGAGTGGGTGGGTGCTTATTTTAGCAGGCGACTTTCCAAACATCAGCCTCATGGCTTCGTGTTTCTACGGCTTAACAGCAAAACAAAGGTTGGCCGTCGTACAGAACGCAAGCACTGGACTCTAGGTTGGAGGAAGCAGGTTCTCTGGACATAGCATTCGGTTGGATGAAGCTTGGTAAAAAAACTGTTACCAAATGTTTTGGGGGATGGGCTGTTGGGCTGGATCTGCCATCCTAGAGAATTAGGGTACCAGCGTGGATTTTTTGTGGAGCGCCTTTGCCACGATCCAGCGTCTCCATCCAGAAGCCCTTGACAAACCAGAAATGCGTTTTTGACATATGCCGTGAATGTCTTCATTTTGCTCACCCGCTGCTGTCACTAAGCTCATTATCCGTCATCGCTAGTGTCCGGGTACGGCACGGAAAAGCCTGGCGTCGGCTCTCACGCAGGACTCGTGCGGCATCGACATGATAATTGATTCTCCGCCGAGAATGGAGGAGACTTCTCCATTTCTACTCCCATCCAATCCAGGTAGACCCGAACTGATGCTGATCTTGGACGGTCTTTCTCTCCGGACAGTAAATGGCAACGAAACGCCCATTCCCTGTCGTTTATGTTTTATTGTCCTCCTTTAGGTAATGAATCTGTTCCTCTTACAAAGGACTGCTTTTATTTGTATCGCCCTTTAGAGATAAATACTTTTTCCTCAGCGTAGCTGCTCCTCTGCTATCATATTCGACTCTAACAGGGCTCTGTAGCCTGCATGTGTTTTGAGGAATGTCCTCAGGAAAGGGAACCGCTAGCTTCCTGCAAAGAGGCCATTTTATTTAAAGAGAAAATCTCAGGAGAGCCGTCACACTCCACGGACTCGGGCAGAGAAAGACTGCGAGAGAAAGAGAGAGGGAGAGAGAGCAAAGGGGGGGATGTTTTCATCTCCTGAAAGCAACAAGCCCAGCGTCATAATGATCAGTCGAGCATCAGGCGAGTGAACGAGCAGCCGGAGGGACAGAGCTGGAAGACAACAGACAGTTTTCCTCGTACCGTATCCAGATTCCCTGTCAGTTTCTTCACTTCTTGTTCGTGGTCTGAACGGCTACATCCCCTCATGCTAAAGCTCGAGCCCCTATAGTCCCATTTCGGCTCATAGACTTTCCAAATGAAGGAGATTTACTAAACGATCAATCTCGTTACGGCTCAAGCAGTCGAGGGCTTATGGCCATGCCGAATGGCACAACAGTGGCACCCTGGCAGCGCTCACTCTAAAACCCTTAAACGGCACTAAACTCATGTTATCTATTGCTCTTGCCGCTTCCTGCGCGTCCACACTCGGTTCCAACTGTTAGTGATGTTTGGTTCCAGGGGTCTCTACTGCTTTAGATATCTGCTTGCTGAGAGGGGAAGGTGAGGTTAGATCCGCTGTTTATTTCAACAATTGCTTACAGACCTACGAATTTTAAGGTTACGTTTGGCGGCGACTTGGTGACAGCTAGTAAAAAAAAAAATGTTTTTAATGTTTATTGTATCTCTTCCTAATGTTGTATAAACTTTGCTTTTCAAGACCACGGCGAGACGTTCACCATGGCTGGGCCGCACACCACCACCCCACCCCCATTGTGGGAATCGTAGTGCCTGTAAACCTGAAATAAATTGAATTCACACCCCCCCCCCCCCCAAACCCACCAACCCACCCACCCACCCGGATTTTAGTGGGGCATGCACTCGTAACGACCCGGCAGCAAATCTAGAAAAGAACAGTGCAAACTTAATGCACAGACTAGCTGAGATTTCCTTCTGAGACAGAACAGTTGCCAGATATTCCGTCATTAAATCCCCACGTTCATACACGGAGAACGTGGCCTTTGAGTACAACAATGTGACCAGCCAGTGTAAATCCGGTTCTGAAGATTGACGCCCACTTGCTCTTCTCATTATTAGAACATCTCAGGTTCTGACAAGCGAGAGATCTCTTATAGATCCAGCTGTATTAGAGCGGGATTAGAGCGGCCGGTGTAATGAAGTGTTAGGGAAAGACGAGCTAATGATGCGTGCTCTGATCTGATCTTCTGAACCGACGTTCTAGTCTTTGGCTATTTTAGTGCACGTCCATTAGAGTTAGAACACTGTGGTGTTGACGGCGGGTATTCAGGTCCGTCCTGTGATGTGTCAAGCCTTGGCTAATCCTGTATGCTCGCGATGATGTAGGTGGACAGACGTGTGGAATGCCAACACCCAAGCGATGTGAACTAGGCCCCCTCAACGAGCCTCTCCGCTCTCCTTGGGAGGCTTTCAACTCGGATTTGGGCCGTGACCGGCAGGATTAAATGCCGTCCAGATACTAGGGGGGGTACTACTTACAATAGGACAGGTACATACACTTACAAACGCCATTTACAGCTTGGTGCAAATTAGTGGCAGAATAAGTGATGAGCTTAAGCAAACAGATCAGGGTTGCCAGATCACAGATAAATCAATATTAATAATAATAATCAAGGTTTTTTTTTTTAAATTTAGAGTATTTACAAAAGCACTTTGCAGAAAAACTGGAGGGAGACCGGCTCAGAGAGAGACAGACCAACAGACAGAGACAGACCCAGAGAGAGGGAGAGAGACAAGAGCCAAACAGACCCAGAGAGACACCCAGAGAGACAGACAGGCCGACCGAGACAGAGAGGGAGGGACACGGACCCAGAGTGGGAGAGAGACAGAGACAAACAGACCCAGAGAGACACCCAGAGAGACAGACAGGCCGACCGAGACAGAGAGGGAGGGACACGGACCCAGAAAGAGACAGACCTATAGAGAGACACCGAGAGACCGACCGAGACAGAGAGGGAGGGACACGGACCCAGAGAGGGAGGGACACTGACCCAGAGAGACCGACAGAGAGAGAGGGACACGGACTCAGAGAGACCGACAGAGAGAGAGGGACATGGACCCAGAGAGACCGACAGAGAGAGAGGGAAACGGACCCAGAGAGGGAGAGAGACAGAGACAAACAAACCGACTGAGACAGAGATGGACGGACGCGGACCCAGAGAGAGACACCGAGAGACTGACCGACCCAGAGAGGGAGGGACACGGACCCAGAGAGAGAGGGGACACGGACCCAGAGAGGGAGGGACACGGACCCAGAGAGAGAGGGACACGGACCCAGAGAGGGAGGGACACGGACCCAGAGAGGGAGGGACACGGACCCAGAGAGGGTTGGTGGGTCAGACGGTATTAATAAGGAAAGTTCTCAATTCCAAAAACCTGCGACCTGTAAGCGATTTTTATATAATGAGCAAACCTGGCTATTTACATCTGGAGTTCAGGGAAATATTAATTTTCGATTCGTTAATGGTAACGGTTAAGACTTTGGTCGTTAAGGTGAGCGAAATTTAACTTGAGGGTCATGAAGCAGGGCCTAGCTGTGCCCATCCAGCCGTTCTTCCAAACTCCAAACTATTTTTAAGCTTCGGTGTTGCAGTTTGGGCTTAAAGTCAAGAAGGCTTTCATAAAATGGCAAAACAGCCACGGTTTCAACTCCATGATCTTTTCTTTTGAGCCAATGCTGGTGATCGTCCGTTTTTTGGGCTCGCGTGTGCGCACAGTTAAAGATCATTAATCCAGGGTGGTCCCCGCAAAGTGAAATATCCCCTCCCTCACGAGCAGCGTCTTTATGCCTTTATGCTTGAATTTGAATCCACGATTGGAAAGGTGTCCTCGTACTTTTGGCCCAGAAGTGGATTAAAGGCAGAGCGATTATGGAGGTAATGGCGTTTTAATTCAGTTATCTTCTGAGACACTCTATTTGAGCGGCGCTGCATTAATCCTGATGAAGCCTCGGTGCTTTTTGTCTTCCTCTGTATGAAAAGGGATCGTGAACCTCAGGCCGACGTCCTCGGCTCGCCTTCTGCTTTATGGGCTTTAACGTCGAGACATCGGCAGTAACTCAGACCCGGGCGAGCAGGTTCATGCCGAGGTTAAGCGCTCTAATGTACAAGTGGCCACGGGAAGTCAGGATTAAGTGCGTGCTTCTCAAATTCGTTTCCAGAAAAGCAACTCCGCAATCGTGGCCCTCACATAGGTGACCAGGCAAACGTTTGGTAACGGCGTCTGCATGAGCCATTTCGGAAAAATCAGGACGTTTACCGTTAGAACAGGTAACCGCCCTTACAGGGCGCAGCTGTAACCGTCCTAATCGTGGAGAAGGGATCTGGAACGGAAGAATGTCATGAGGGCGGGGCTTAGAGAAGCAAACGTCTCCAGTGATCCTGACTGGACAGAAGGTTGGCAGAAGGTTGTGTTGTTACCAAGTCTGGACAGTATGGAAAATAATAGCAACAAACTAAACGATGTGATTTCATGATTTGGTCCAAAAGCAGCATCCAGGAACGGCGTTAAGGAGTAAAGATGATCATGGAAACTCCCTCCAGTTTATCACCAAATGTTGGCGATTTGGAAAGATGGGAAGGGATTGACTGTAGACGTTTCCGAATCTGGAGGAATTTCAGTCCTAAAATGCCTAAACTGAAGAGGGGTGATCTCTCGTCACTCCCTCAGAACCGTCATTCATCAGTATCTGATAGGAGCACGTGGGTAAGGGATTACTTTATCCAAGCTTTATCAAGCTCTACAATACAGTCACATTCACAAACACCGCTTACAACTTTACTGTACCAAAAAACAAGCCTCGTGTTATAACCACGCCCCCAAGCTCCGCCCACTTCTCTGGGCTAGGCGACATCTACAATGGACCGTCACCGTGGATCAGACCAATCAGGATTGCAGATCCTTTTTGGACCAAACACGAGAAATGAGCATCCTTTGTTATGTTATGAGAAACAAGTCCAAAATCCAGGCTCTCTCATGGTCCGGGGTCTGGTCCGGACCCTTTGGTAAAGGTCATTTACTCTTCTGTGCTGCATCATTAATGCAGAAAAGTACCCCGAGATTTTAGAGCGACACAAAGTGGCTTTGGGACGACCTCCTATCCAGGGACGACGAACCTCTTCATTCATTTTCTCAGGCATTTCCTGATAAACTGCGGATCTTCTGCCCATCTTTCTGATCAAAGGCCTGCTGTTCTTCTAGGGTCCCGTGATCCTTGCTTGGTTCCGTTTTTGTCGAAACTAAATACGCCTCTGACCTCCTATGGAGCGGGCTCGCGTTTAGATCTTCCAGCAGCGCCGAGACTCGCACAGTGATTGATCGAAAGCTCTGGAGACGAGCAGGACGAGGGGAAGAATCAGGAGCGACGATGGTTTGGAGATCAGTGATCTCTGCAGCTCGGCTTCGCTTATCTTACTTAAGAGAGTTAGAAGTTCGTTTTATGTAGAACCAGTGGAGTGTAGGAGCTGGGCAGAAAGCAGAGGTGTGAGATAATGCATGGTGAGGTGAAGCCATGCGGAGAATCTCAAAAAGCTTTCTTCAAAGTAATTGTTGATGCCTGGCTGAATAACTCTGAAGTTAACGTTAATAAAAGGAAACGAGTCTCAAAACGGCCGTGACGCCCACATTAAGAACGTACTTGGAACTGGCTTAACGAGGTACGTTCAGGTGGTCTAAAAAAAAAAAAAAAAACCCCACACACACGCGCACACACGCGCACACACACATTCCCACTCCCCTCTCTCAATTAAGCAGCCGTACATCTGCCTTGTTAAAGTTGTAGCGGTTTTTTTTTTCTTGGCAAGAGATCGCATGGACAAAGCGTTTAGCAGAAAAGCTCTTTTTTTTGTTTTGTTTTAATTTACTTTCTAATTCGAGTGATGGGAAAATTAATCAGAAACATCTGTTTGCTCGGCGCTCGCCGGCAGACCTTCATTAGTGCAGCTCTGGAACACAAATGGCACGGAGGAGGATGGAGTTGTATCAGACGTCGCCATGGTAACGCCGAGAGGCCTGCGCGTTATAAGCGCCGAGCCCGTGAGGGACGTCATAGTAGAGGAAACTCCGCAAAATAAGAGGCACACGACGTGCGACCCCGGTCTGAAATGTAGAGAACTCAGAGCAACAGAGAGGTTTTTTTTTTTTTAACTTTTATTTCCGGGAATTTTACGGGTAATTTGGGGGGGGGGGAATGCAAATGATTCCCAGAAAAAAAAAAATAAAAATAAAATCAGAGATTCTTGTTCTTATCTCAACTTTTATGTTATTTCAGACGATAAAAACCTTATTATTATTATTATTATTTTTTTATATCTTTTTTTTTATTAATAAACAAAATAAATTCCTGGGTTTCAGACCTGCAACACGTTATTTAAAAAAAAAAAAAAAAAAAAAAAGTTTAAAAAAAACAAATAATGATTTGATTGCAAACAGGTGGCTCTCGTATAAACGTAATTAAAATAAGTTACGTTTTTATTTTAGTACAAAAGCGGCATCCCACGGAGTGTTTGAGCAGTAAAGATGATCAGAGGAACTCCCTCCAGGTTATCATCAAATCTTTAGAAACGCTATTTCTCCTATTCCAGAGTTACATTCACAACCACGCCCACAAGCTCCGCCCACTTCTCTGGGCTCGTAGGCGTCGAGGATGGACCGTCACCATGGTAACGGGGATTGTGCCCAGACAGATCAGGAAATGTTTTGCTCCTCAACTTTTTCTAAATGCTGCTTTTTTTAAAACAAAAATTAATGACTCTAATCGCCAGTTTGAAATTTTTAAGTTAATTCATTTCTAACTCGAAATTGCCCCAGTCCAGACTTTAAAAAAAAAATTCGATATTTTTTGGCTGGGATACAGGAACGCATCTTTAAAACATGAAGTATCTCAGCTTTTTTTTATTTATTTATTTTTAACATAACCTTTTTCCGAGCTGCCACTCCTTTTCTGATTCGGGGCCGTTTTGAATGCCATTTTTTGGGGCGTCCACAAACTTTTGACTCTGTAATATCTAGCCGAATTGCAGGAAGCTGAGCAGTCGTTGAGTAGAAGATGTAAGATGTTCAATCCATGGCTTTGTTCAGTCCTTTATTTGTTAATAATATTCGGGAATTTTTCTGGCTCACTTTGGACTGGCCTTAGACATTAGACGATAATCCACTGTTAAAAAAATGATTTTTAAATGGATCGGACTTGGCCTTTAAGTTCTTGATCTGAGAGGACAGCTGTCCTCATTGGCGCTCGGTTCCTCTCGAGGTTCCTCTCATCCTTTTTGTGAAGCTGCTTTCAGCTTTTCATCGCTAAGAGCATGATAAGGAAACCGAACTGGGCGTCGGCCTCGGGGGTGAAGGCGTCTCCGTCCTGCTCTGGGGTGCTCTTACACCTTACGCCGACTTTAGGGGCGGGGGGAGGGGGGGGATGGGGACTCTGAGACTTGGCGCCCACCAAGGCCGGGCCGTTCCCGCCTTCCCCCCCCCCTGCCCCCACCCCCCGATAGCTCCGTCCCAGATCGTAGAAATCTGGACACGCACCGAACAGCTAATTGAACTCGAGTTAGCGGGGCTACGCTTTCATTAATTACAACTGATGAGCTACGCTGCACATGTTAATGTTTTTTTTTCCCTTACCACCCCCCCCCCCCCAGCCGAGTCCCATGAGAGTGTTTGAAGCCTAAGCAGCAGCTCCAGGCTTCCTGTGCACACGTTCCATCTTCTTCTAGTGTTGTGAAGCTCTCGAGCACATCGTCTGATCTCCAGCATTCCAGGATGGACCTTTTCAGACAAACCCGAGACGGACGTGTCGCTCTGGGCCTAATTAGCCCACTAATTGATCCTCAGAGACTCTGGTGCAGGTGGTAGTATCCCCCCCCCCCCACCCCCAGGCTCCCATACCATGGCGCGAGATTTCCCAGCATGCCGTTCAGGACGAAGCTCTGCACCGAGAGTGGCGCCGTTGATCGTTTAAACCCAGCAGAATTATGAAGGAGCTCTTTAATCGATCAGGCCGTGTTTTCTCGCACTTCATTATCAAAGCGCCTTCATTCTTTACGGCCTGGATCCAACAGGGTCCTGAAAACGTTCCTCGGACATTTTGGTCCATACGGACGTTCAGAAAATCCGAATACGGCTGCATAGACCGACACCCGTGCAAAGGTTCGGAATCTCCTGCTTCTATACGTTTTGGGGAGCCTGTACGAAAGGCACCCGGCGCCATCTGCTGCTGCCGTAGCCCGTCTGCTTCAAGGTTTGCTCCGAGACGGCCCTCTGCGTGCCTCAGTTGTAACGAGGGCTTAATTAATTTACGTTTGGCTTTTGCCCAGCTTGAACCGGCCCGCCCCATCGCTGGGGGTTTTTTTTTAAAAAAAAAAGATTCTTATATACTTTGATACTTTTTTTTTTTTTTTTTTTACCCTTTTACACTTTTGTTTTTCGGCAAATCGTTTGATTTTTTTTTTCTTTTCCATATTGTTGATTAAACCTTCCCTTTTAACCTGTGGCTTTTAGATCCGTCATTCATAATTTGAATTAAGGTTTCGTGCAGCCAGCCCTTCTTTTTTCGTTTACTTTGATGTTTATGTTTTATTGTTGTTATTTGGAGTTTTAGCTCTCTGGGTTTCTTCAGTTTGCTTTTTAAACACCATTTTCTCGTGGACAGATATCAGCCGAGGTTTCCGACGCTCTTTTGCTCTTTCGCTGTTGGCAGAACGCTCCTCCCGGACATTTTCTCTTTTTTTGGACCATTTTCTATAAACCCTAGAGGAAAAGGCGTGTTCAAAGTCAAATAAGCCCCCCCCCCTTTTTTTTTTGTCCCAGTTCCCAGATCAGATTTGTATTGTTGTCCCCGACTTTTATTTTTTTTTTTAAACTCTAATACTTCATTACGTTGTTTCTCTAATAAATCAGGGATTTAATCTCATTTCGATTGTCTCGTTTCTTGGGGTCGGATTTTTATTTATTTTTGTTCTAAATTATGAGTTGAGCTCCTGTAAGTTGTTCCATAAACGGGATTGATTTATTTTAAGTCATTTTCCTTTTTTAAAATTCATAACCTTCCTATAACATTTTCATTTTGAGTCAAGTCAGCTTTTATGTTTTTAAAGCTACAATTCTCTTTAAACCTTTGGTGGCTCAGATTTTTTTTCTTTTTAATTTTTTTAAATTATTTCCTTTGGATTGTTTTTTTTTTTAGAGGTTTTCTCTTTTATTGGGGTCTTAGTTTGTCTTAGATCTTAGTCTTGGTCTTTAGTCAGGGTTTTTATTCCTTTTAAAGGTAGTCATTTAGTCGTTTTATATCAAAGTTAGTTAATGTTTACATTTAGATTACTGGGCAAATCCGGGATTTATTTATTTGCCTTTATTATAATTTTTCTCGGGTTTTTTTTAATGACGTTCTTCACCCTGACCTTTATTATAATCTCATTCTGGAACACGTGCTCTCGGTGAGATCTTTGCAGAACAGCCATTCCTAAATCCTTTCACTTGTAGTCAGTTTGTGATGCCTGAACACTTGGGGGTTTTTTATTGTTTTTTTGGGTTTGTTTTTTGTTTTAGACATGTTTTCCTAACACCTGCTCTAGGTGCTCTTCGTTGCGTTTTTTTTCCACCTAGATGTAAAAGCTCCTGCGATTAAAAGCAGATTTACATGGACTCGTAAACAATGAAGAATGTTTATGCAGGAACACGTCCCTAATCGATAGTGGTTCCAGACTGCACCATGGACGGACACTAAATCCCAGGGCAGCGTTTAGATTTAAGATGCAGATGCGTTATCAGCTGGCAGATGGCACGCTGTGGGAAGCTGCCGATTGACGGCAGGTGAGGCGTCTCCGCTCCGCCTCTTCTCGCGCCGGGCACGTGTGGGAGTTTTGTTATTATTCTTATAACTTCTGCTCGGTGAGTCACTCCGAAATCAACCGCAGATCACAGAGGTAAGAAAGTTTAACCGTTTAGCAGGCACAATTCACAAAATCCACAGTGGAATTTCAGTCCTAAAAAGCAAAAAAAAAAAAAAAAAAAACTGAAGAGGGGTGATCTCTCTCCCCTCCCTCAGAACGGCCATGGATCAGTATCTGAGAGGAGCACGTGGGTAAGGGATTACTTTATCCAACCTTTATCCAAGCTCTACAATACAGAGTTACGTTCACAAACACCGCTTACAACTTTACTGTACCAAAAGCAAACCTCGTGTTATAACCACGCCCACAAGCTCCGCCCACTCCTCTGGGCTCGGAGGCGTCCGGGATGGTCCGTCACCATGGAAACGGGGATTGTGCTCAGCAATCAGGGTTACAGATCTTTTTTGGGCCAAAAGTGAAAAAGGAGCATCCAGACCGTTATGAAGTCCGAAAACCAGGCTCTATCATGGTCCGGGGTCGGGTCCGGACCCTGGGTAAAGGTCATTTCCACTTCCGATGCAGCATTAATGCAGAAAAGTGTTTTCCTTGCAAACCCACATGCTCCACACGTTACATGTGGGCAGGCATGAAGCTTTCAAGACGAAACGAAATATGAATAGATTATATTTGAACCACCTGCAACGTAATAAAAGTCGACTAAACGTAAGAAACGCTGCATTTGTTTTTTATTTGTTTTCTTTTTGATTTGAGGCTGCACAGGCTTGGCTGAGATCAGATATGAATCCTGGATCTTCTGGGGTTTAGTCGGGTAACCTAACCGCTACTCCGGCATGGTCACACCGAGCGTACGCGTGCCTATTTAGAAAACTGTTTGGAAAAAGCTCGGCATAAGTTGGTTGCATACGTTTTGGCACCCTTCCCAGATGCTCCACCGGTGTCTTGGAGCAGAAATCTGCCATGCTAACACCCCGTCCCTGCACGTTGTCTTTGGTCGAGAAAGAATCACCGAGATGAACCGATTCGGCACCACGAGAGCCGTGCCGTGCCGTTTTTTTTTTTTTTGTCTTAACCCGAGCTGCTTTTGCAGGTTTCTTTTGTGAAATCTCCCTCCATTTGTCGCACATTACCTGGACTTTCACACTGTCATCTTCAGGCTCTGATTGATGCCTAATGTGTTTGTGTTCCCCCAAAATGCAGCCGGCTGCCAGAAAGCAATTTGTGAAGAGCTCTTTGCGGCGCGGAGACGCTCGACAGGATCGAACGCCCAGACCACGCCATTGATTTCGTATCGATTGATGTCCTTTACAGTATAAAACACACGCGAGAAAATGCAGCGTGAACGTTCGTCCTTGTGAGGGTCCGATTCATCCACTTCATCCATGTCCGGATTACATTCTGGCAAACGAGTGGATTTCGGATTGTTTATCTTGCCTACATTATAGGAATGATATGGAAAAACGGCATACAAAGGCGCCTCCCTTTACGGGCGGAGGCAAAAGTTTTGGCGAGTTTGGAAACGAAAGGTTGACGAGCACAACTTCCACGAATTCCAAATCAAACGTGAGAAAAGGTGTGAGGGATTGTTCCAGATGATCCACTGAGCATTTTCCTAGGGTCTTAATAGCAACTGCACGTTTTTAATACCTATTTAAGTCCGGGTACCTGGAAAGCCGATTTAGGGGTGTACAAACCTTGTCGTGGGGCCGTAGAAGGGACCAGACGGTGTTAGCGAACCAGAGGTTAATTTCCGGACATTTGAGCCCTCTGGGCTGGATTGTATTAGGGTATTAGGAGGCTGTTCAGGTTTGATAACCTCTGTTAACCCAAGAACTCTCTCTCTCTCTCTCTCTCTCTCTCTCTCACACACACACACACACACACACACACACACACACAGAGACACACAGGAAACTTGGTAAGAGCCGAACACAATCAGTACTCTGTAATACAGAGCACACAACAATAACAGCAGCACATAATTACATCCTGAGTCTCAAATAGTTGAGCTGCATCCCCAGGGCTGCTCTAATAAGTGACATAAGCAAAATGTGTGTGTGTGTGTGTGTGTGTGTGTGTGTGTGTGTGTGTGTGTGTGTGTGTGTGGTGTGTGAGGGAGAGATTGTAATGGCTGATTCCTTCTGATCGAAACCTAAAATGCATCGACAGACCGTACTGGGACTCAAAAAGTGAACGTGAACCGGTTTATATAGCTATAGGTCATAGAGAGAATATACAGGTAACAAAGGAGTACTACTTACACTAGGACAGACACACACACACACACACACACACACGGTACAAATAAATAGAAGAAATTCATCCACGCAGACAAGAGGCACAAAAAAGTCTAGAACTGGCTCCAGAACGAGTGAGCAAGCGTTGCCAGGTCAGTGGAAACAAGCCTAAAAAAGGCACAAAAATGCCAGCATGGACAGCGTAAGGGAACGATAAGTTAATCAGTAATAACATATAAGAATCATATATTTTCCTTTTGTCTCTAGAGGTTGACCAAAACGAACGTGTAGGGACCTTTAGAACTAAAAAAATCGACCAATACACGAGTAAGCGACTTTATAGAACACTTAGTTGCACAGAGTTGCTTAGAATAAATGGACCTGGCAACTGTTACGCGAATGACCCGCGTCCAGTTAAAATGAATATACATGTATATAAAAATATTCATTTGATGAGGAAACTTTTTCTTTTCTTTTTTCTTTGCGATTGGACACCCTGTTGCATTTAACGTATTCCATGGAGGTCTGGTCTTCACAACACACACTGACGGAACAGTCTGCAGCGGAGCTTCTAAGCAATTAAAGGCAATTAAAGGGACTGTTCAGGGTCGTACGGAGAAGGTCGCCGCTCTCCAAAAAGAACACTTTTTGCTGCGCAGCGTGAGCCATGAAGCGAGAGCTCGAGCCCAATCACAGGAACAGTCACAGAAGAAAAATGGGAATGTTCTGGAAAGTCCAAGTCCTAAATCCGTGAAAAGAATGCTCGCGGAAGGACCGAGCAAAATAGGTTCTCGGACGTCTCTGAACGTCTGCCAAGGACCTGAGCTGGACCTCTGTGGAAATATGCGGACGTCTTTTGAGCGTCTGGCAAAGGCGTTATAATGTGGTCTTCCGGGCATGTCTTTGCTCCTGTACGGAGGATCCAGGTTTGGAAATAGGATGCTGAAGTGGAACTGGAACTGTGCCAGAAGATCTAGGGGTGCTTGTGAGTCGATCCGCAGCGGCAGCTACCAGGACGAAAAGGGGGTTCAGTAAGAAACAAAAAACGGTCTACATGCGACGGGAGGGGAACGTGGATTGTTTTTTTAAATATTTAATTGTTTTCCAAAGTGTACCTGGAAAGAACTAGAACTTGCTCCGTGGAAACGTTTCAGCCATTAACTCTGAACGCTGAGGCTGGATCACACACACACACACACACACACACACACACACACACACACACACACACACACACACACGGAGAAGGCCGGCAGATACGCCTGGTGTCAGAAACAATCGGAGACCCGACGCCGCTAAATCCGCCAGTGCACACAGGTGATGGCGTGTTCAGAGCGTCGTTATCGTAATTGTTTTAAAAAAGTGTGGCTACTAATTAACACATGCAAACCAAGCTTAATTGCCCGCTGCTAATGGGCCGTGTTCTTATCTCTTAATTGTGAAAAAAGACCTTAAGTGCACATGATTGATGCCGCTGTTCGGAAAAAACACAGGCGCATGTGAAAATCGGACTCGATCAGATTCCACATAATGAAAATTAAACGCTCATAATTAACCGGCGCCGTTTTTTTCCTCTTCTTTTTTTTTTTTTTCTCGGCGGCGATCTCCGGTGAATTGGGCGTCATTAGCGAGAGAAGTTCACGTTGGGGAGGGGAAAAAAAAACCCAAAAAACGCAGCCCAGTTTCTTGAATCTCGCTTTTTCGAAACGTCGAAAGCTGTGAATGCCCGACCAGCAGCACACACACTCCATGATCTGAGCTCATTATAGTCGTGATGGTGCAGGAATGTGTTTATTTTCATCTCCGGCCCGGTGCTTCTTGCAGCTCTGGAGTGCCGTGGCCCAGAGTTTACGGTTGCTTGGATATAGACGAGCACGGAACAGCCTCGTTATCGTATCGGGGGTTTCTTACTCGGTGACCTCAAGGTGTTTTACTCAGCCACTGTCCTTTGTAAGGGTACAGTACCAGAATGATCACCCAAACCAAAAGACCAAGGGTTCAAATCCAGAGTCCGTCCAGTCATGGAGCAAAAGCCTACGAGTGCTACGTCACTCTGAGGGCGATGCAAGCAATTTTGCTTCGGGGTGGAGTTTTTGTACGACTGAGCGTCGTCTCAAGGCAGCTTTATAATCTTATATGATATTAAAAGATAATAAAATCCCAAACGGAGCGAGCCTAGGGCGGCAGTGGCAAGGAAAATCCCTGAAAGTAGAAGGAAGAAACCTTGGGAGGAACCGAGACTCAAAAAGGGACCCGCCCGCCATGGGTGGCCCTGATGTTCATTGAAATAATTAAGTTGTCGTAACGGTGAAGTTAAGTAAATGAATACAATTAAAATCAATAATCAATCGATTTAAAAGGTCCTGGGTTTCCTCCCACCGTCCAAAGACGTGAGTGTGAATCGGCCCCCTGTCTTGGGTTGTTCTTGCCTTGCCTTGCGCCCTGTGCTGCCGGTTAGGATAAGAAAGCGAGCAAAGCGAGTTTGAAACATCCTAGACATTTAGACAAGTCTCACACGTTTTTATCCTCCGGCTGATCTGGTTTCCCTCCCACATTCATTAGGTCAATTGGTCACTCTAAAGTGGCTATATGACGGCTACATAAAGCGTTGACTGGAAGCTCATGAATATAGGCAGTGGCGCCGATGCGGCGTCTTAGACGGGCCCCCCCCTTGTGCCACCGTGTCTCAAAAAGGCGTGAGGCGCAGAAGGGGCTCGTAACCGAGTTTTTGTCGTCTCTCAAAAGTCGTGAGGTCGAATAAAATAACGGTCTAATCGCAGCCGGTGCGTAAAAGCCTTTGGAAATCGAAAACAACAAAAAAAAAAAAAAAAAAAAAAAAAACATCGCTGGAGCAGAAGTGGGACAACTTTTGCCTAAGACTGCGTCAGCGGCGCGGCTGGGTGTTTGTTTTTCTGCGTGTGAAAGACACGGCGCCGAGACGCTCGCCCATAAACCACGGCCATCCTTATCTTCATTGCCCTGTTCCTCGTGGTCCTCATCGTCTTCTCTGAGGTGTGGTGTGTGTCCACGAGCTGTTCCGAGTGCGGCTACGGCGTGAAATGAATAGTCGGTGGACGGTAATGATGAAGCCACCGGCTCGCTCTGATGCTACATTACCCATTCTGGATGGAGATCGGGGGTGACGAGGAACACGCATCGCTCCTACACCCTCTCCAATTTAATGTCCCCGTGTCGATGGTTGATTGACAGTTTCCATGGAGATCGGGGTCTCTTGAGGGGACGGCTTCGTTCCCTCAGTCGTGCCTGATTAAGGCGATAACGAGGAGATTCCTAAACAGCTCACACACCGCTGTCTTTCATCTCCTCTGCCGTGTCGCTCGCCCTTCATCCTTTTGTCTTTCATTTCTCTCGACTGTTTAATCGAGCTCTGGGCCGTGGTGTTTACATCAAACCCAAACCCAAATCCAAACAGGTCCATCCGAATCCATAATCCAGTGGATTCATGTTGAAGCTGGGCCCAGAAAATGCTGCTGACCAAATCACCTTAAGGTCCGTCGCATCTGGAATCAACACTTTTAGATCTTTCACCTTTTTAGGACCCGTCTTTAGTGATTGAGTAGATGCTCTTATCCAGGAAGGAACAGTCCAGACTTGTCCAGTGACCCAAAGAAATGGCAGCTTGGCAGTGCCAGGACTTGGTACCTCATCCAAGGCTCCGCCACAGTTCCCCCAAAAATCATGACGTGAAAGAAAATCAAGTAATCCAAAGCTGTGGATAAGTACCTCACCCCTTGATCCACCACCTCATGCTGTGTCACTTCTGAGTCCATCACTTCCAAACAGATCCGGTCAGGATTCCTTATATTTTGTTTTCAGAACCATCACATTTAGATCAATGGCTCCCTCAGCCATTACATCTTGATCCATCACTCCTGGACCCTTCTAAACTGGTTCTGCCCCATCCGGATCTGTCACGTCTCCTCATGCGTCGCCATATCTTGGTCCATCACTCACTTGATCTACCACTTCTTGAGCCATCATCTCAAGCCCATGGTCACCTCAAGTCAAGGTCATGTTTGTAATTTGAAAATGTCTTGGCTTTTTTACTTCTGTGCTTCAGGGTCAGAAGATAAGGCTGGCAGATGAAGGCAGGGTCTCCTGACACTCATATAGCATGTAGCCTTAGCTCACCTCGCTAACTGTTGGTACAAGCCAAAGGAGGGAGGAGGAATGGAGAGAAGCTCCAAGTCCCTCAGGTCTCCACTGCTACAGGATGGATGGAGTCATAAAATTTAGCATGTCCTCGCCCGACATCTCATCCTGGCTTGTCCCACAGCACACAGAGATGTGATTTAATCGTTCCCAAACAAAGCGCCGGAGTAATACCGGCTAAATCCTGCCCCGTGCCACCGGGGAGTGCCGTAACGCCAGTGGCGGGATGATTTTATTGGTTTAATAAGGCAAGCGTGCCGTCGGGTTTAGGAATCCCCAACAGTGAGTGCTAAAGTTTGAGCTGTGATTCAGTGCAAACAGAACAACTCATCGATCATCCTCATTCTCCACCTGATCTCCATCTCCTTCTTTCTCCATCGTATCTCTCAAGGTTCTAGCTGTCTCTCCACCATCGTCTTTTTTCAGGTTATCTCCACCTTCCTTTATTCTGTTTCCTCTTCTTTTCTTCATCTCTCTTTTTCTAAGCAGCATTTTCTGTTCATCACCCTCTTCATCTTCTCAGGCTCATCACCATCTCAGCTCTTTCTCTGGTTCATCACCATCTCAGCTCTTTCTCTGGTTCATCACCATCTTCATCTTCTCAGGCTCATCACCATCTCAGCTCTTTCTCTGGTTCATCACCATCTCAGCTCTTTCTCTGGTTCAT